>JACBKR010001581.1:0-41591 GCA_014218235.1 Colocasia esculenta | reverse complement strand
CCGTAGGTGTGTTAAGTGTCAACTCCATGCTGATAAGATCCATGCCCCATCTTCCTCACTCCATCCGCTCTCCACACCATGGCCATTCTCCATGTGGGCTTTCGACATTGTCGCCCTCTTGGTGACTCTAATGCTCAAACCAAACAAAATCGTTCATTTTAACAGCGACTGAGTAGTACACCCCAAGTGGGCAGAAGCCGAGCTTTCACAGAAATCAAAGCATCCACGTGTGCCGCTTCATCATGAGAAACATTATCTCGCGGTTCGGAGTGCCAAGCAGCATCGTCACGGACAATGGGCCACAATTCATCGCGCAGGAACTCCAGGATCTCTGTAAGAAGTACAACATTACATTGCATCATTCATCGCCGTATTACCCACAAGGCAATGGCCAAGCTGAAGCAACTAACAAACCCTTCTTAAAATCTTAAAGAAAACCTGTGAGTCGCATAAATTTGCCGACTGGCCAGAGAAGCTAATAGAGGCTCTATGGGCCTACCGCACCTCCGTCCGCACTCCAACGAGACAAACCCCGTACGCTCTCACCTACGGGATGGAGGCGGTAGTTCCATAGAGATTCCAATTCCTTCACTAAGAGTCCACTAGACAAGGACTTAATCTTGATGAACGTCGAGAGGCGTTACTAGTCCAATTGGAACTCTTAGATGAAAGGCGACTTATGGCGGCCGACCATGTGCTTTCCTACCAAAGGCGAATCTCAAGGTCTTTTCAAAAGAAGGTAATTGAACGAAAATTCCAAGAGGGTGATATGGTCTTGAAACGCATCTTTATCAAACCCGGAGGTCCTAGGTCCAAACTGCAACCCAACTGGGAGGGTCCGTACGTTGTGAGGGAGGTCTACCCTGGAAATGCATATCGCTTAATCAATGCTGAGGGCGTCGAGTTATCACATCCGTGGAACGGGTTGTACCTCAAACGTTTCTATCCTTAGGCCTATAGGTGTGAGGCTACAACACCTATCGGGGAGTAGCTCCATGTTGGGAGTCTAAGATACCTCTCTAATCGCCAAGGGCTGCTCTGAGTTAGGATTAACACACACGCACACGGAAAACCCGGATAACTACACTCGGTAGGTGCTGCAATTATGCGAGCCCTACTCTAGCGATGCATTGGTCATTCTCTCCTAATCAGTCGAAGTGTAGGGGCAAAAGGGTCGTAAGGGTGAGGTCGTCAACCTGCAGCATACACCGACGAGAGGAAGTCTCAAACAGGGACGGTCAAAATGACAAAAGGGCAAAGAAGCAAAGAGACGAAAAGAAAAGAAAATCCATAATACAATAGGGGCATGGCAAAGAGTGGCAAAGTCCCCGCGGGACACTAATAGCCCGGTCGTACGCATGCCCCAAAGCAAGGCAAGTCCATAACAAAACCATAAAGTCCCTCCACAACAGACCCAATCTCCGAATGGTATGCTGTAGGAAGTAGCCGAACCCAACGTCCTCATACCCACACAAGACTTTCCTTAAATAATCTTTCGTTTCTCCCTATAAGGCTGATTCACCTCTAGGGGGGCTTAATTAGTCGCAGCATCAACCAAGGGTAGGTTTTCCGAGGCTTGCCACCCCTTACGCACGTCCTAACTTAGAAAGCCCTGTGACGAGAACCGGAGGTGATCAAGATTCCTAACCAGCGGCTCGAATCGGTTTAAGTGTTGTGGCCCGAAGATGCGAGTACCTTCCGTCTCGCATGTCTGGAAGGGTCAACGCCGGTTTTAGGCGCTAACAAAAAAAAAAAAAAAAAAAAAACCAAAAATCAAATATTCCCAAACTCCAAAAAAAAAAAAAAATCAAATATTTCCAAAACTCCAAAAAAATCAGATATTTCCAAAACTCCAAAAAAATCAAATATTTTCAAAACTCCAAAAAAATCAAATATTTCCAAAACGCCGAACAAAATCAAATATTCTCCAAAACTCCAAAAAATAAAAAAATTTCCAAAACTCTAAAAATCAAAAATTCTAAAAATCTCAAAACATTAAATGATTCCAAGCCGTTTGCATACATGCATTTTATTTGTTTATTCGCATCTTTTGCCTATTTAATAAGGCTTAGCCCCTTGACGAATTATCAAGGTCGCTCACTCGTCGCATTTTAAAGCAAGGGGCTAAGCCTAAGAACAGATCTGACTTGTTTCGTGGTTGTCTAAGTGTGCAGGACGGAAAAGAAGGCGGCACTCATATCTCGCTCGTCACTCTCACTCAGTCGCAAACCATAAAACACAAAAGGTTTCATTCCATTCATATCTTGTACACCATCATGACAAAAAAGAAAGGAGCGAAAGGTACAAACCCTCAACCACTCTCCCCTGTACCCTCAGGCGGGCGGGGAGATGGAGGGGCCATCACTCTCGGCCCGGTCTCGCTCCCCTCTGGCGCTCTCTCGCGCCGTCGTCGCACCTCCTCCTCGTTCCTCCGCCGTCCGGAGGAACCTGTCAGGTAGTGCCCAGCGACCCGCTCGGAATACCGCTCCGGCTGGTCGCTGACCGGCTGCGCCCGACCAAGGCTAGGGCCTTCTCCGACCCTTCATCTCGGATCGTAGCATGTCGCAGCGATGCCGCTCCTCCCCGAGCTGGGTGTGCGGAGGTCCCCAGCCTCTGCTGCCTCCTGACGCCACCGCATCGCCTCCTCCGCTGCCTCCCGCCACCGTGCCACCTCTGCTGCCTCGGGGCGTAGGCGCAGCTCCGCCATCTCCGTCTCCAGCGTCGTCGTCCGCGCTAGGGCGGTCCTCAGCTCCTGCTCCTGTAATATCAGAGAATCTTGTCAGAAATCACGAAAGAAGCAAAAGTCTAGGGGCATCTAAGTAAGAACCCTACCGCGCCTGCAACTGGCCGAGGGCGTCCTCCGCTCGGGTCACGCCGCAGCTAGCTGCCCCTCCAGCACGGAACGGCCAGGGTCCTCCCCATCTCCACCATCCGCTCGAGAAAGAGGCGTCGCCCACCATCTGTAGGGCCTGTCAGCTGGCCCGCTGCAAAAGAAAACAACAAGGGTCAGTCAACCAACACTAGAAGCAGAAGGGTAAAAGCACAAGTGAGGCGATTCGTCCCTCGGGGTCAAGCTGCAAAACACAAGTCAAATCAGTCACACAATTAACTAAAGAATTAAGAAACAGACTGAAAGCGGTAAAACTCACCGGTCGTCGGGACCCCTTGTACACCTGGCCCCGTACTTCCGGGCGTATGCCCGGAAGTAGTCCTCATCGCTGGTGGCCTCGGAGACCACCTTCGTCCCTCGTTGCTCCCAGTCGTCCAGCTGCTCCCAGACCCGGACCGTCCAGTCCGTGACCTGTTGGATCCCGCGGAAGCTCCGGCCTGGCCTCTCCCAAGCTCGCTGTCGCGACGGGAACTCCACCACCGCCTGGTGGAGTCCCAGAGTACGTGCCACCAGCCGGTGGTGGAGCGGAACCACCGTGTTAAAGCAATGCAGCCAAATATCCCTACCGAAGTAGGGACGGCCTCGCTCCACCCACGGCTGGGCGGCGTCACTCTCCCCGACATAGGGGGTCCACTGTACCTGCACACCCAATAGCCAAGACTCCGTCAGTCAACCATCAAATAGGCAAAGTAAAGGGGAAAGGGCAAGGCTAGAAGCACTTACATGTCCAAAAGGAATAGTGTCCAGCGCATCGTGAATCATGGTCACCTGGCGCCGCAGGGACCGCTCATCTCGGCAAAACTGCCAGCGCTGTAAGAGCGGTACAGCGCTGCGTCGCCTCGCCACCCCACGACCTAAGGAGGGGAGGTGGTAGTAAGCCCACACCTGCAAGAGCAACACAAGTCAGTACCGCAATTAATTAAGACAAGCAGAAAAAATAACAAAGGTAGGGTGAGAAGCACCTGTAGAAGCGGGAAGAAACCCCGCGACGCCGGTCTCCCTGCTGGAGGTCCTAGGCTGTCAAAGAGGTGGGCCAGGAGGGCCGCACCCCACGCGTAGTTGCCCACGCTGGACAGATCCTCCAGCAGGGGCAGACAGCGGCAGCCAACTGGGTCCCCTCTAATCCCCAGGATCAGCTTCCCGATCACGAGGATCAGGAATCGCCGTAAATCTCTGTCAGCCGCCTCTCCCTCCTTCTCCGCCAGCACGGCTCTGGCGTCCTCCGTCAGTCGCGCCAGGTACTCCGCCTGCCCCTCCCCGGTCCGGCGGCGCGCGCTCGCTATCCCCAAACTGGCCTGCAGCGCCGTCCGTCCGACCAGTGAGGATCTCTCTCCCCTCACCTCCAGCTCGAGGAGCCTCTCCACCGGCTCCTGATAGCTCGTGTAGGTGGTCCCGGTCACCGCCTGGCCGTCCACACGTAGGCCGGTGATCCGTACCACGTCCTCTAGCGTAGGGACCACGTGTCCCCACGGGAAGAGGAACGCCTGGCACTCCGGGTCCCACCTCTCCTTCAGAGCCTGGATGAGCGCCACGTCCGGCGTCAGCTCCTCCAGCCGCAGGAACGGGCCGAACCCCATGCCCTCCAATCGGCGAACTTGGAACTCCGGTAGGGCATCATAGACGGCTCGGATCACGGACCACCCCAGCCGGGACCGAAGCTCGCTCTGCAAAACAATCACAGAAAAAGCACAAGGATCAGCAAGAAATCAACAAAACAGCATTCTGTTACGGTAGCGACGGGTATGTCGTCGCCTTCAGAAGGCAACACTAGAGGGGTCGCCTTCTTCCCTGTGAAGGCGACAATCAGGTTGTCGCCTTCTGAACGCGACGCGTAGGGCGTCGCGATCTGTCTGGTAATGCGACACCCCCCTGTCGCGTTCACAGACTGACTGGAAACGGCAAGAATCCGTTTTCCGGCCGTTTCACCTTGGGCCAAAAGGCCCTACATCCCCTCTCCTCCATACATCAAGGGTTTAGGGCTCGGTGCCTACCTTTTTGGGCCAACGGGCTCGTCCTCGTCGCCGGCATCACCGCGGGCTCCTCCTCCATCGGCGCGACCGGGCAAGCCTCCGAGGCCGCCGCCGGGTTCCCCACCCGGTTGCCGACGCGGATGGATTTCTTCCGTCGCCGCCCCCCATCATCGCCACCTTGGCCTTCTCCGCCACCCTCCATCAATGGTCACCGAGAGGGAGATAGGGGAGAGGGAGAGAGAGGGAGATGGAATAGAGAGAGAGAGAGGAAGGAGGTGAGAAAGAGTAGAGAGAGCTCGCCGGAGAGGAAGGCCGGAAGGGAAGGGAGCTCGCCGGAATCGCCGGAGATAGGGGGGAGAGAAAGGAGAGAAGTTTGAAAAGAGGGAAAGAGGAAAGGAGGGCGCTCGGCCCGAATTCAAACCGCCCCGAAACTTCTGAACGCGACAAGGTCTATGTCGCCTTCTACCCAGGTGGCGACGGTGCTCATGTCGCCTTCACTTTTTCAGGTCGCGACCATTGACCTGTCGCCTTCTTGGTAGCGACAGGGCTAACGTCGCCTTCTCAAGCCAGTGCACAAAAACCCCTAAAATTCAATGCTCATTGCAATAATCCAATGCTTACGTCATAACATGTCTCCTTACATCAAGCATCAATCTCCTATTACATCAAGCCCACCAAGCTCCCCAAGTCCCATCAAAAGTGCAATCGAGTCTATCTCTCTAGCTCACGGTCCCCTCAGTGGCCGGATCTTCTCATGCTCCACGAGGTACGCCTGGTACGTCTCCCGATCCTCGTCAAGTCTCGGCGGGAGTGCATGGGTAGCGCACGCCCTCCACAAGGCCAGCGCGCTCCGCACGGCCTGCTCATCCTCCGGGTTCCCCAAGCGTCGCTTCTTCATGGGAGGCAAGTGTGATGGCGGAAGCACTCTCGTCCTCGGCTTCCCGACCTGTAGGTAGCACCGCTGCGGGTTGTAGAGCACGGTCGCCATGTTCCCTATTAATTGCAAGTCCAAGCCGCGTCCTAGTGGTAGCCGGATCTCCGCTCCGCGAAGTGCCGCTATACCCAAAGCAAAGTGTGCCACTGGTAGGGTGCTGAAGTAAAGGCGCCACGCACTCCTAGTCTTCTTGTCCGCCGTCCTGCATAAAACCTTATCGGAGAATTTGGCCGCGCCGCCAATAAAGTTCAAAGGATGGCACCCGAAGATCCGACTGTCGGTGGTGGGGTTGTCTACCGGTTTAAACTTTATCCTCACACCCAACCAACACTCTAGAAGGATCATAGAGCCGAAAAGGAAACCTCCCGTGGAAGCCGAAGTGAGGCCCGAGTAAAGATACGCCAAGACGGCGTGAGAGAGTGAAAGTCCTCGCCACGCCCCACTAATTGCACTAAGGCTAGCATAGTCTATGAGGTGATCCCCAGACGGAAGAGCACCACCCCACATAAGCATATGGCCACGACCTTTGCAATTTCCCGGTGGTCCACGCTCTTATCCTTGCACTTGGATATGACCCACTTAGACAATGGTACTAGATGTATGAATTGTGGGCTAATTATGGTGTAGACATCCCCGGATCGGTCATGAACTCTCCTAGGATAAACTTCGGGTTAAGGGCTCAACCGTGTAGCTTATGTTTTGCTCGTCCCCGGTTTAGTTTTGGGAAGAGCAAGGAAGGCCTCGACCTCTTCTAAAAGGACGGTCGCCTCAAGTTTGGGGAAATAAAAGTATGGGTTGTGGGTGCCATAATTCTATCAAGGCTGTGATACTATGTCAATCAAAGGAAATCTTGTGGTAGTTGTGAGCCGCTATCAAAACCCCACCCAAACCCCACTCTCTCAAGAACCTAATGACATACATGGGTAAGGCTTTGATCATCGGGCGATCCAAGTGAGTTTAGAGTAATAGCGAGCCAGGAAGAGCTAGAGAAGAAAGGAAAAGAAAAGAGGAAGAACAAAAACATTAAATTAATGATGAAATTCGGAACATAAAATCATGAAAATGAAAACACCAACCAACTTACCTCTCTCACTTCCTCGCTCCGGCTCAAGTGGTTGGGAACATCCGTGATCCTCATGAGAGCTTCGAAGGTCGCCCGAGCACGCTTCGGACCTTCGTAGTCCGCCTCCCCACCCATGGAATCAAGAGGAGCTCTCTTCATGGCCATGGTAGCTTGCAAGACCTGAAGAAAAGAAGAGAGAGGTGAGAGCTCCGAATTTGGTTTCTCATCCCCTTTATTTATAGAGCCTTAGCACTCCTATTCCTGCTAGGAAAAGGTAGGGGAGACCCATTAGGAGTAGGACCTTGAGTGGAGAGCAATAGGAGTCCAAGTGAGAGTCAAAACCAAATCATATGCTGAAGGCTTTTGAGCTCGGGCTGAGAAACCTGTGAAAGCGACGTATCGACCTGTCGCCTTCAAGGTGGCGACAGGTCTTACGTCGCCTTATTCAGTCTAGGGTCGCGACATTCCCTATGTCGCCTTCTGACCAGTCTATGCTGTCTTGCTCATTTCTCTGTGACCATTCAAAATATTTGTACATAAGCTTTGGTGTCATTGTTTGGTGCATTGTATCATGTCTATCTTATTGCTTTGATTATTGAAAATCCATAAAAATCAGAAAATCAGGAAAATTCATAAAAATCCATAAAAATCAGAAAATCAGAAAATTCATAAAAATCCAGAAAATCCAGAAAATCAAAAGACGTCCATCAGGTAAGTCAGGTAAGTATCTCTAACCTAATCCCTTCTCATTACTATATGGTATCTACGCTATTATATCAGCTCAAGGACCGGCTGGTTCCAGTGTGTTCCAGGATCTGAGTTCCCCTTCATCAAAAACGATGATGATCTAAGTACACACTGTTAATCGCTGGATAGCCGTTGGTGATATGACTCGGGGACGATGGATTCTATCGCACGTCGAGGATGCGAAGTGTCTTGACCCTTGCTTATATGTCTAGCAATATTATCCTTGAATATTGTTATTTTCTCTCTTTTTGCATTCGCTTTTATGATTTCCTTGTTCTTTAGCCCAGCATGCATCATGTAGGAATTTTGAGCTTCATTAATCATGATTTGTCAAAGTCAGCTTCTCAATGATGTCCCAACCCAGATCCTCATTTCCAGACAAGAATTCCACTCCGAATTTGAAAGTTTTCCTCGAGTTTGTGCTTGGTCTAGTTTGCCAGTGATGGTTCCTATGAAGGATTCCTCTCATCTCCATTCATTATAACAGTCATCCCTTTATCCCCGATCCGCTCATTAGTCGTGACCCGCTCAAAGGCCAGAGTCGAATCGACCCGCCGGGCAGCACCTATCCCCTAATGAACGAAACCTGCACGCTAAGATGGCCAGGGTACCTTGAATCAGGAGGTTGATCATTCTTTTCTTTTGATTTTTATCATCCCAAATAGGAACCATCCTCGCACTCTGTTCCCAGCCTTGTTCGAAGTTAGCTAGATAATTCTCGCTGCTTATTCGTTCAGAATGGGTGTCTCTTTACCTTGATGCCCGCTTTTCAGCTCATTCCGCTACATCGCCGTTTCACGCCATTTTCGCTCCATCACCGCTCCACTCCCTTGCAAAGCAGGCATCAAGGAGGGGCAATCTGTAGACACCCATTTCTGGCCTATAAGTCGAGCAAAAATCCCTTGTCGTATCATTGACGCCCCACGTTGGCTCATCATCGTCAAGCTGGCTTTATCCGATCATGACATCATTCCCATTAGTTCATCGCCCTTGAGGACTCTTCCTAGTCAAATCAATCTCTTTCACTAAAAGCTCTCTGAGTATAAGTCCGATGTTTCATCCTGAAGGCTGTGCATGGCTATTGGACACATTTTATGGTCAAAATGCAGAAAAATACCAGAAGACGACAGTCCATGTGTCGCTTTCTTGAAAACGACAGCCCCCATGTCGCCTTGATAATTCCACATTTTAAATCCCTCAGAAAATCAAAAATAACTCAAGTTCACCTTCCATATGAGGAAGGCGACATGTCGAGGTGGCGCCTTCAGGAAAGCGACAAGATGGCTGTCGCATTCTGGGCCTTAAACAGGAAACTCAATCCGAGGCTAATTTGGACACATGCTATTGATGGTAATTGCTTCTTTTGGATGTCCAAATCAAGTCCAAATCCTCTCAAATTCGGAGGAGACCTTCCTAACATGTTCCTTTCCGAGTTCCAATGGCCCTTGCACAGCCATACTTGCCCAGAGTAGGACTCTTGCCCATTATTCCTCTCAGACCCAAGTTGGGAATAATGACCCATAAGTGCTTCGTCTCTGCATCTTTTCGGGCGAGGCCGGATTCTTTAGTTCGCTGAGCAAGAGAGCTTCCTCTTCCACGAAGAGAGTTCCCCCTCCAGAAGATCAGCAAGAACCCTCCAGGGCGTTTTCCCATCGGCTACACAATTCTTCTTCCCTTCTTCTCTTTATTTCTTTGATTTCATGCATGCATAGCTTTGTTTTCTTGCTAGTTTAGCATTAGATCACGACACACACACTATTCTTAACACCCACAGGGGTTAAAAGCCCCAATCCTGTGAGTTCCCCCCATAATAGTTCATGTTCATGTGTTTTTCATTGAATAGATCATCTACACACGAATTCTAATGGGTGTTTTGTTTATTTGAACCACTTGGCAGGTGTTTAAAGGTCAGAGCAAGGTGAGGCTCTTGCCCCTCGGCCGGCTGAGGAGCAGGAAGACGAAGAACCCAAGTCTCCATCCACTGAAGACGAAGGCGACGACGACTGTGTCGCGATCCAGAAGGCGCCGGTGCCTACGTCGCGTTCAGTCAAAGCATCGCGACGCCCACTCTGTCGTGTTATCAGGTACGCCTTTTCTCTTCATCTTTCTTTCCAAGATAGTCAGTCCTCCGTCTGAACATCAAGAGGCGACTGCGTTGGTGGCGATCACGGTCAGTTCCTAATCCTTCATATCCACAATTAATTCCAAAAGGGGATACAAATCCCGTGATTACACATATCGCCCTCTTGGAATTTCCGTTCGATTACCTTCTTTTCAAAGGACCTTGAGATTACCTTTGGTATGAGAGTACATGATCGGCCGTCATTAGTCTCCTTTCGTCTAAGAGTTCCAATTGGACTAGTAACGCCTCTCGACGTTCGTCAAGATTGAGTTCCTTATCAAGTTGGACTCTTAGCGAAGGGATCAAGATCTCGTATGGAACTACCGCCTCCATCCCGTAAGTGAGAGTGTACGGGTTTGCCCCGTGGGAGTACGAACAGAGGTTCGATAGGCCCAGAGAGCCTCTATTAACTTTTCCGGCAATCAACAAATTTGTGCGATTCACAGGTTTTCTTTAAGATTTTAAGAATGGTTTTATTTGTTGCTTCAGCTTGGCCATTGCCTTGTGGGTAATATGAAGATGAATGATGCAGAGTGATGTTGTATTTCTTACAGAGGTCCTGAAGTTCTTGTGAGATGAATTGTGGCCCGTTGTCTGTGACGATGCTGCTTGGTACTCCGAACCGTGAAATGATATTCTTCATGATGAAGCGGCACACTGTGGATGCTTTGATTTCTGCGAACGCTTCTGCTTCTGCCCACTTGGTGTAATACTCAGTTGCTGTTAGGATAAATGATTTTTGTCTGGTTTGAGCATTAGGATCACCAAGGGGGCCAACAATATCAAAAGCCCACATGGAGAATGGCCAAGGTGTGGAGAGTGGATGAAGTGAGGATGAAGGAGCATGGATTTTATCAGCATGGAGTTGGCATTTGACGCACCTACGGACGTAGATGACACAGTCTTCTTCTAGGGTTGGCCAGTAGTAGCCTGCCTAATGTTCTTCTTTGCAAGCATTTGACTGTTGACATGCCCTCTGCATTCACTAGCATGGGCTCCTTCTACCACTTTCCACGCTTCGTTATCAGTAAGACATCTTAGAAGAACTCCATTAAGAGCCCGCCTGTACATAATTTCTCCAACAACTGTGTACCTTAAGGCGGCTCTTCTGATGGCCTTGCGATCCTCCGCATTTGCCCCTTCGGGATATGTCCCATCCTTACAATATTGCTCAATCTCAAAATACCATGGCAGTTCCTCTTCATCCAAGATTTCCTCGAGCTCGGTTAGCATGACTTGTTGCACTTCTCTTTTCCTAGCCCTCTCTTCTAAGACTGTCCTAAGGTTTTCGAACCAAGGATCTTGAATAGATGGGACATCGAGCCGTTGGACGACAATTGTCTCGGTCCGGCGACTCAGAGGGAAGGATAGAGATGAAGCTAGCGACGCCAGAGCGTCGGCCAGGATATTCTGTGAGCGAGGAGTATGGATATAGATAAGCTTGCGGAACTGCCTTGCCAACAGCGTGACCAAATCTTGATATGGTTTAAGCTTTGGGTCACGAGTGCGGTAAGTTGAGAGCACCTACCGCAGAACAAGCTAAGAGTCCATTATGATCCTAAGGTGGGATGCACCTAAGATATAAGCACGCTTGAGACCAGTGAGGAGAGCTTCGTACTCAGACATGTTGTTAGTGGCGAAAAAGGTGAGTTGATAGGCGATGGGGATGGTAATACCTTCCGGGGTGAGCAGCACGGCTCCAATGCCCCATCCCTGGGAGTTGAGTGCACCATCAAAATGGAGGGACCAGAAGGGATCTTTGATGATGACCGAGAGCTCTTCATCGGGGAATTCCTCTCGGACGGAATCGCTGTGAGGGAGTGGCAAATGGGCAAGGTGCTCGGCAATAGCATATCCTTTGATGGCCTTTTGGACCACAAAAGAAATGTCAAACTGTGAGAGGAAGCTCTGCCAGTGGGCGAGCCGATCAGAGAGGACAGGTTTTTCTAGAAGGTACCTGAGTGGATCCATTCTCGAGATCAGCTTGACCTCGTGGGCAAGAAAGTAATGCTTGAGCTTTTGAACTACCCACACGAGCGCGGCACATGTCTTGTCCGTGGTGGTATACTTGGATTCAGTGTGTTGAAAAGCCTAGAAAGATAGTATGCTGCCCTTTCTTTCCGGATTCATCATGTTGTGCAAGGACAGCACCTAGGGAGTCCTCAATGACTGAGAGATATAGGATGTGTGGTTTCCCAAGCACAGGAGGTTGCAAAACTGGGGGATTCATGAGATACTTCTTCAAGTCATCAAAGGCTTCTTTGCACTTGTCGTTCCATTCAAACTTCGCCTCTCCCTTTAAAAGATCATAGAACGGGCGGCATCTTTGTGAATGCTGTGAGATGAATCTTCTAATGAACTGCAGACACCCAATCAACCCTCTTAACTGTGAGATATTCTTTAGAGGCGGCATTTCCGCAATAGCCCTGGCCTTGTTGGGTTGATCTCAATACACCCGCTTGCTAACTATGAAGCCTAGCAACTTCCCTGACGATACCCTGAACACACATTTCTTTGGATTCATTCTCAGTTTGTACTCCCTTGATCTTTGCAACACCTTGGCGAGGATTTCGGGGTGTTCTCTCCTGGTTCTTGACTTCACCAAGATGTCATCCACATATACTTCTACGTAGACATGCATCATATCGTGGAAGATGGCCATCATCGCCCTTTGATAGGTAGCCCCAGCATTCTTAAGCCCAAACGGCATGACTACATAGCAATATGTTCCCCAGGGCGTGGTGAAGGATGTTTTCTCTTGATCTTCAGGAGCTAGACGGATTTGGTTGTAGCCTGAGTATCCATCCATGAATGAGAGGGTCTCATACCCAGTGGTTATCAATAGTACATCAATGTGAGGAAGCGGGAAGTCGTCCTTTGGACATGTCTTATTTAGGTCCCGGAAGTCGATACAAATTCTGACTTTTCCATCCTTTTTCATGACTGGGACTATGTTTGCCACCCAATTCGGATAAAGTACTACCCTGATGAATCTAGCCTTATGGAGTTTGTCTACTTCATCCTTCATTTTCAGGGCCATAAGCGGGTGGAATCTTCTGAGTTTTTGCTTTATGGCCTTTGCCCTTCTTTTATACAAGCCGGTGCTCCACTAATGAAGGGTCTAGACCAGGCATGTCCTCATATGACCAGGCGAATGTGTCTCTGTATTCCCTCAAAATTTGCACCAGTTCCTCTTCTTCATCAGGAGGGAGGTTCGCTGAAATTATCACAATCCTGGGATCTTCTTCTGTTCCAAGGTTGACTTCCTTAGTAGGTTCATCCACCACCGTTGTAGGTTCATCGAATCTTCTTACACCACTTGCGTACTTCTCGGCAGCGTCATCTACTTCGCTATCCTCTTCATCAATCGGGTCCTCATCATTCATGATCTCATAGACGCCAAATCCGTCGTCTACGAATACCCCATCCTGCACAATCTCTTCTTCTAATACCAGCGCTTCTTTTGTGAACTCCTCTACCAGCAGTAATGCTTGACATCGCCGAGCTAACTCTTGAAGGTATCTTTGGGGAATAGCCTTGCCCCGTTGCTTCCTAGGGCGACGTTTGGACCTGGTAGGCGCTGGGTTGACCTGATTCTCTACTCTAGACTCACCTATACTAAGACTAGACTCTTCTAACCTAGGCTCTTCTTGACTAGACGACTCTACAAGACTGGTGGAGGACATGGCGTCCTCGAAAAGGATGGCTCCTAATGAAGGAGCGGGAGGGGAAGCCCCAGTCGGGGGGTGCCCCTGATCAGGAGGGTGAAGGAGGTATGACGGCTCCTCGACCTCAATGTGCATTTGAAGATTGGCATTTTTTTTTGAGATCAGTGGAGAGCATGCAGCATGAGAGAGTGACCTCGTGGTCGCTCGGATCGGATTGCAAAGCAGAGAGGACTGCAGGTGGGAGATCAGAAGTGAAGAGGCTGTGTGCAGCCGTCAGGAGTTGGGGAGTCAGCTGGATGAGTAGGGGAGGAGATGAAGGGACAAGGCTGGGAAGGAGGGAGTTCAAGAGGGATGGATGGATGGCTAGGCACGTGCCCCTCCATAATTTCTACTATCCTTCCCTCTTCATAGGGGATGTCCGGCTCTCCCACATCTGTGGTCTCATTCATCAGCTGCCTCTTGGATGTGATGGATGCGGGTGGATCTAGCAGTTCGGCTGCAGCTGGCGGCCATGTTCTCTCTTCCTCCCAGAACAGACGGCTGAAGGCTATAGTGATGTCTTCTATGTCAAACCAGCGGTACCATTCAGCCTCTGGGTCTCCTGTCTTCCTCCTCTTTCCCGGGCGGAGTGCTTCCAGTGCCCTGTAGGTGAGCATAGGGGCCATATGCCGAGAGAAATTCCTGCCATGTACCTCGTGGTGTGACAGTTCGGCCTCGACCACCACAGTGTTGTATCCTGGTTGGGTTGGACCTCTGACGAAGTGACACCAGAGCGTCCATGTGAGTGGTTCACGGTCGGCCTTGAGAGTGGACGTGCTGGATGACCATGGCTTGGACTTCTCTCTATAACCCAATCCCCATCGGCTTTTCATTACAATGTCTGGGATGGGCTTGACGATGCCTTGCAGTTCTACCCCTAGACCCTTGCCTTCTTCATAGCCTAGCTTCATCATAATCTGCCACCCTTTGGTGTTAAGTGGCTCCTTCCTTTTAACCGCGTTGACTTGTGCAGGACTGGGCTCTTGCTTGGAGTGGAATGAGTAGCCCCAAGGGTAGTTGATGTCCAGCACTGAGATGACGGGCTTATTGGCGGGCCACACAGCTGGGAGGAGGGTATCATTGATGGCATCGACTGTGTGAGCAGTGGCTATGCTTTTAACTTTGATGACCCGTCCTTGGAAAGGGAACTTGAGACACTGATGTGCCGTGGATGGTACAGCTCCCAGTGCTTCTAACCACGGTCGTCCCAGGATGGCTTTGAACATGGGGTCAATGTCAAGTACATAAAAGTCGACAGTGACAGCTAGCGGCCCCAGTTCAGCTTGTACAGTCACCATGCTGTGGCAGGATCTTCTGGAGTTGTCATAGGCGGCTATGGTGGTTGGCGTCGGTCTTAACATTCCTTCCGACACATCACATGCTCTCAGAGTGCTCAGTGGGCAGACATTTATGGATGCCCCTGTGTCAACCAGTGCTGCCCCTACTGCTACATGGTGATAACTAGGGTCCACAGAGCGGGAGCCTCCTGGCTTTGGGGGTGCTAGCTCATTCTCGGCAAATGTATTGCCCGCCCACGAGTCACCATGGCCAACTGCTGGGCAGTTTGTCGGAAAGCATGTCTTCATTCACTACTAGCCTCTACAAGAAGTTTCTCAATGCCTCTTGATGCTCTTTGGATCTCTTTATCAGCTCCAGAATGGAGATCTTGGCTGGTACGTGATCAAGATGCTTGAGGATATCATACTGTGTACCAGGCAATGGCTCAATCACCCCCTCATCTTGTAGTTGTTGTTGGGTCTGTTGCTGAGGTGGTTGCAGGACCTGTTGGGGATTGTTCAGGTTAGTGGCGGTGGTGGAGATGGGTGGATACGGGCGGCGGAAAACACGTCCGCTCCGCAGGGTGGTCGGTTGGGTAGCAGGTTGTCTGGCGGAGGATAACGTGGCGGCGGAAGGTTGGTCCAGCCCAGGTGGTGGTAGGATGACGGGTGTGGGAGCGGATAGCACGAGTGGTGGTGGTATGGCGACAGGTGGAGCAAGAGGTATGATAGGTGGTAAGATGACGGATGGTCTAGCGACTGGCGTGGGTGTTGAACCGACGGGCAGTATGACGGCGTTGGCCAAGGAAACTAGAGGAGGGATTGATTGGGGTGCCGTGTTGGCTGGTTGTATTGTTTGGGATTGTAGAGGGTACTGGTGGTTAATGGCCATCATCTGCTGGACATCGAGTTCATCATCATACGTCCAGTTTGCTTGAGGAGGGGGGTGGTGGACGATAGGGTTCACCTGGGCCGGTGGCTGTGGCGGATTGGGCGTTGGTGGGTGGTTCGGAAAGGGGTTATGGACAATGCCTAGGTCCTGCAACGGCTGTTGTTGTTGCTGTTGTTGTTGTTGTTGAGGGGGTGGCTGCTTCTGCTGCCTCTGCCTCTCTTTGATATCTGCTATCACTTGTCGGAGGGCTGTCCAGTCCAGTCTGTTCTGCTCATGCAAGTCATACACCAGATCTTTGAAAGTGAAGCACTGCTCAATGGTGTGACCCGGCTACCGATGGAACATGCAGTACCTTGTTTGGTCCACACTTGGGTTTAATGGCTTTTCCGGAGGGAGCCTGATAGCATCTGTAGAGACCAGGGCCAAGAAGATATCCGGAAGAGTCTAAGGGAGAGGTGGGTATTGAGTTCTCCTTAGACCTAGTGGACGCCTGGGTTGGGAACCATCGGGAGGCAGCACCTGATTGTATCGGGGCTGCTGGCCTTGTGGAGGATTGGTGGTGTTCTGACCCTGGGCAGTATAGGGTTGGCGGTTTGGCTTTGGCCGGCAGGGTTGAATGCACTCACTTGCTCATTTACTGGACACCCTCGGTGACTGGCCCCTGAGGTTTCTCTGGAAGCGGGACTTCTGGGGTTCGAACATGGAATGAATGGGGGAGTCCTTGAGCTGAGTCTGGATGAAGCGGGCACGGCTGTAGAGCTGATGCATGGTGGTGATATCATTCATTGCTAGGATGTTTCTATAGGCAGGGGTTGCATTAGCAATGATGATTTGACCTTCTCTCCCTCGGAAGATACCTGGGACTCGTGTGGCCATCTGTCTCCACCTGTCGGCATATGTGGCGAAGTCTTCATCCGACTTCATCTTTTCTGCCATGAGATCCGTAAAAGAATACTCGGGCCCAACCCTGTCTTGGAATTGTTCAAGGAATTTAGCTATCACTATGGTGAAGTCTTCTGCATCCTCGAGTAGCAAGGAATAAAACCAATCCAGTGCAGGCCCATCCAATGACCGACGGAATAGATACGCCATCAAACGGTGGTCGTGCTGATAGGGGGTGCAGACTCATAGATAAAATCCTTGATGTGAATATAGGGGTTGCCAGAGCCATTGTACTTGCGGTACTTTGGAAGCTCGAATGGAGAGGGGACCCATAGGCCACTGAAATTAGGCATGTGGACATCATGGTGTTGCCTAGGGTCGACTTGCTTTCGAAGCTCTTGGAGTTCCTTCTTGATGGATGCCCACTCGAAAATCATGTCGGGAGCGGCGGAAGGCTGAGCATACATGGAGGAAGCACGAGACGCCGGCTTGGCGCGCGGCTCTAGCAGCGGTGGATGACAAGGGAGGTAAGGGGGAGACCGGGGCTCGACTCATGCAGATGGTAATGCTCGGATTCGAAAGGAGTGAATCGAATGGCCCGCGACGGATAGGAGTATTGTCGGCTGGTCCCGTGATGATACGGGGGCCAGAGGTAGATGCCACAGGGAGAGAGGCGCTCGCTCTAGGTGAGGGCGACGAGGCGGCCTTTCCTTTGAGAGCGTCATGAGGTCTTGGATCTGAGATTGATCAAGCTGAGGGATTAATCGCATGAGTTGAGTGGCTTGATCATCTGCCTGAGGGGAGTAGATAGTTTGAGACGGGCCACCGTCGTCATGACGATGACTCTCATTGGCGTGGACTGTGGCAACCCAAGGCCGGGTCGACTCCTCAAGGAGGTCGTGAGGGAGAGATTGTCCATAATCCTGGGAAGTGTAAAAGGCAGCATCTTGATTCTCATTGCCATAAATCAGGTTCAGATAGGACTCCATTCTTGGAAAGTGGGAATGCCAAAATGAGAAAAGCCTGTCCAGACCTAAGAGACACCCTAACCTAAACAGACACCCGATTTCCTAAACAAACAGTCCTATGCAAACAAAAGAAAGAGAAAATGTCTCACCCAAAGCAAGCAGTTGGCGATGATGATGGTTTCTTTTATTTGATTCAAGTTTGCCTTTTAATGGATTGATCTTTTTAGCAAGTTCTCTCAAAAGGAAGGTTTCCTAAAGGGAGAAGGCTTCCAACTTCGGGTTTGACTAGGATTTCTCACGGACTCACCAATGAATGGATCCTAAATCTAGGTGGCAACAGGTACAACCAGCCCGGCGGCCGTGTGGGAATCCACGGTCAGCGGGGACTTACGGAGGCCCTCAAGCGAGTGCTCTAGTCGGACACAAGGAATATGTGGCGAGGAGAGCGGGTGTCGCTGAGGAGGACAACCTAAACTAGAATATGGAAATATGTATGCACGCCTATGTGCACCGGAGTGCATGCAAAATCTAACCTAATAACTAATAAAACAAAGATCAGGCCGACCTGCTCTCAGAAGAAGAACGTGACAACGTTACTGTCGCGACCAAGATCGCAATAGGAAAGAGGTCGCTTTCCTCTTCACAGTGGACAAAGACAAAATTGGACCTGATTATGCACGGAATTTCAACACAATCCTATAGCACGGAGGACTGACTGACTCTCAAAGCATGGAACAGGCATCAAACAACTCAAAATATGGATGGAGTACGTGAAATAAGCCCAAAAGAACAGGAATAGAAGGAATCAGAGGCACTGACATGATTGCGACAAAGACACTGTCGCCGTCCAGATAGCAACACCTAGGACGTCGCTTTCCGACCAAGCACACAAGATTCAAAATAGCATCAAAAATTGGCGGATGAAAAACACATACCTGGTGGCGACGCTCTTCCCGTCGCGTTCCTTATCACGACGCCTTTCTTGTCGCTACTCTTATCGCGACGCGCTCAACGTCGCCTCCTCACCCAGAGCGATAGAACTCAAGGCAACAGTAAAGATAAACGAAAAAAACACAAAACTTATGGAAGAACCACACACATGGATGACTGAAGGCGGCAGGGAAAGACACAACAAGCACGATGGGCACTAGAGGTCCCACCGTGATCGCCAGAAGGTGTAATCACGGGATTTCCTCCCAAAGATGATGATTAAATAAGGAAATATGATGTGATCGCACCAAAGCAGTTGCAAAACAAATATACGAAAGAACACTTGGTAACTACCTTGGAATAGGGAAAAGAATGCAGAAAGTGTACCTGACCCTGAGAACGCGACTATGGAGCCGTCGTGTTCCTTGTACCTTAACGCGCCGGACGACCTGTCGCCTTTTCAGGTCGCGACACCCAGCTGGTCACCTTCTGCTTCAAAGGATGAAGACCGTGGGTTCTTTCTCTTCCTACTCCTCAGCTGGCCAAGGGGCAGGAGCCTCATGCTGCTACTGTCTTCTAAACCCTGCCAGGAACATCAAAACAAAGGAAAACCCATTAGAGAACTCGTTTATGAAGAATCTATCCTAAAAACATGAATAAACATGAACTAATTGGAGGAAACTCACGTGGGGTGGGGTTTTAACCCCTTTGGGTGTTTAAAATCGGTGTGTGTGGAGTGTGCTAATGCAAGACTACGGAAAAAACAAATCTATGCATGCATGGATGAAGAGAAAATTGAAAGGAAAGGGAGAGAGAAAGCATAGGCAGGGAGAGAACGCCCTGGGGGGCACTTCCTGGTCGTCTGGAGACGAAGAGCTCTTCTGAAAAGTTTGTGCTCTCTGGAAGACGAAGACACCGCCGAAAACCTTGCCCTAAACGGTGCTGTATGGAGAGATTTATGCCCCGTTATTCCTAAACGGGCTGGGAGGAGAATAATAGGAAAGAGTCCGAGTTTGGGCAAGTATGCTCATGCAAGGGCAATTGGATTTCGGAAAGGAAGCATTAAAGAAGATTCCTCAAAATTTGGCAAGATTGGAGGATTCTAGGTCAATCAAAACTCAGATTATTCATTAATAGCAACTGTCCAAGTCATGCTCGGAAAGGGTACGTTGCATGGAAACCAGAACGCGATGGGTTCATGGTCGCTACCAAATAGCGACGCTTCGATACGTCGCCTTCCTTACAAGGAAATGTTTTGAACATTTTTCTGGCGATTTTTCAGGGAATAAAAGGCTAAATTAGGAATGCGACGTATCGAGGTGTCGCCTTCTGAAGGAGATCAATTTTGTGGTATATGACCAGATAGCGACAGGAAGTGAGTCGCCTTATGAACAAGAACACGACAGGAAACCTGTCACCTTCAGGATCTTTCAGCATATGGCCATGCAAAGTACCCTATCTCCTTGCGCGGGTATCTGATTGGCGTACAACTCGAAGCTTTGGACTCCTAACCCAGAGGGCTACAAGACAATGATGAAGAGTGGTTGAATTGACCAGGAAGAACCCACCAGAGCGATGAACTAAGAGAAAGATATCATGATCGGAGAAAGCCAGCTTGACGATGATGAACCAACATGGGGCATCAATGATGTGACAAAGAATTTGGCTCGACTTATGGGTCAGAAATGGGCGTCTACACACATCACTTTCACATGATCACTTTGCACATTCACACATAGTTCACATCATTACACATTGTTTGTCGTGACACATGGTCCGAACCACCATAAAGAAGGACACACATAACACATAACACATACCCGTCACCTAGGCATTATAGTGACGAATCTTGGTAACTGCGTAAAACTGAGAGAAGCCTTCTCCACCCTAACTAGTGGTACTTGTCCACCTCTAAGATTTTATCCTAATGCCCACAGGATATCACATACACATTGAGCCTTACCATAGGGACTTTTCTATAGTATGGCTCCACAGCCTTCTATGGTAGCAGTGTCAATTTCGGCACCACATTCACTTAATCACATTATTTCAAATTAATCACATGTTTAATCATCATTTTACATGCACTTAGTGGTCCATTCACATGCTTATAATCCAAACACATGTATTTCATGTATGAAACTTATCATGACTGTTGACAGTATTACAACATGCTTAACAGTGCCTAAACATGATACTAATCACAGAAAATACCGTTTCTTGATAAATCATACTTAATATGGCTTTATAATACCTATACAATTGAAAATAGTACTTACAGAGGTTAGATCATACTCAAATTTTAACCATAAGCTCCACACATGAAATATATCAGATGGTTAATTTTTCAGAATTTTCATGACAGTATATCCATTTTTATATTTAACAGAGATGTCATGCAATTTAATAAGATAATTCAATTTAAACATGGTAGACAGTGAACAGATGGTTCTAATAGTCTTAGAACATGTATAAAGTTACCCTAAGTTCATAGAAATTTTTGTAACAAAATCACCCATCATACCTATTAATCTGAATTTAAATCTGACCTTAACATGTCTTATCATAACAGAATATATATATATAGATATACAAATATACACAAACAATTATCAAAATTTCATGGTTTGATCTACTATACATATCGGACAAGGAAAATTTTTATAAATATGCATATACATTCAAAAATCCCTAAAAGATCACATCACATGGTTAAAACACTGTTCTTGAAAAATCAGATGAACTTGACGGCAAGGGTCTTGCCGTCAGGGTGGGTTAACAACACAATTGATTGCCGTTAACTTAGGAACTTGGCGATAAAGATGTGGCCGTCAACCTTCTATCTACAGAAAGTGCAGATCGAACACAGAAAATCAAAGAATTTGGGGGGTCCAGGACACGAGTCATAAATCCAGAAAAATCCTAAAACTTTAGGTGATAAGTCTAGGGATGAAACCCCTAAGTCACTTGCCTCTCTGGAAACCCCTGAGATTGAATTTTAGCGATGAAGCCCTCCTCGGCCAAGCCAAAGAGGTGATGTTCCATACTTTGGTTCGATCTCCACACTTTTGCAGTCGATTCCCCGTCGTTAGGAGAGCTTCTCCACCTTCAGTAGAGTCTCCCCTTTGCAAAAGATTGTCGGATCGCCCATCTCAACCCTCTCTTTTCTCTCCCCGAAATCTAGAAAACCTCTCTGAGCCAAAGTCCTCTCTTTGCAAAGTTGACTTGGTTAAATAGGCAATTGGGTCGAGGGAATCCTAGGTAATAAGAGTCCTAACTGTTGGGAGGGGTTTCTAATCCGTCTCCAGAGAAATAGGGATAGTGTCAGATCTGGAATCCCAAACACAGCGGAGAAATAAACGGCCTCATAGCTGCCGCTAATAGGAAATAGACGTCAATCGATGTTGACGTCTAGATCCTCTGGCCACACAGTCGATGACACAAATGTTGCCGTCAACTAGTCCTTAACGTCAAGGGATGTTGACGTTAAGAAGAAATTTCGGGCAGAGCAATAAAACATCAAAACAGTCACAAATTGCACAGAAATTGAGGGATTTAGACTTCAAGCCCCGCATTGTCGACTTCGGCCTCTCCTCATGGGGTCTTACGGATGCCTCCACCACCCACATCATTGTTGGCACCCTCAGCTATATCGCTTCCAGTGAGAACCCAAGACACCACGCTCCACCATGTCTACATGGCTAGTATCCATGGAGTGTCCTAATCTAATTAATTAACTCTCCCCCGTTTTAACAAAGTACACATACATGATGAGGGTGAACAAGAAGAGCGATGTCCACAACTTTGAAGTGGTGTTGATGGAGCTGGTAAAGGGGAAGGGTGTTGCCTACAGTCGTCCCAACTATGCGAGCTAGCACGACGACTGGAGGAGGGGGAGACCATCGTGACTGTGGCGGTTGTAGTAGCTTCAGTGCCCCCAACCCCTCCGATCCTACTCTCTCTTCTCTCTCACTCACCTCACACACACACCACCATCGGAATCGGAGGGAGAGTAGAGAGAGTCCAACGCTTGGGTCCTCCAATAGAGAGAAATAGGGAGGAAAGAGAGGGTGTATTTTAATAAAGTTATTTTAGTAATATTACCTCTTTTTAACAATTTTATTAGGTGAGAGTGAAATATATTTCAGACTATGACGGCTAATTAATCATAAGGATATAATTGATAATTTTTCGATTTCAAGAGTATAAATAATAATAATATTATGAATCTAAAGATATACATATGAATATAATGTATAATAAGGGTATGTATATATTTTTCTCAAAATTAGAAAGTATAATAAGACCTTAACAATCGAACCACTTCTTCTATATAAGAGAGCCATGTCCTTGTCTGATCTTAACCCCATCTGCAGAGTCCTAACTTTTGTCTTCACAGAAAGCGCCAAGAAACTTCATTTCTCGGATGCGTATGTTCTGGTGCATGTCTGAACGTACTGATTGGTGGCTGCTTTCTTCGGAACGGTAAAATTTGACCTCCTGAGTTTAGCAGATTGGCGTTCCAGGACAGTTCGTACGCCACGTCAACTTCGGGGACCAGCGGCGGCTCGTGGCGCTGCAGCAAGCAGGCGACGTCACCCACGTGGTTCACGTGCTGGTGTCTGGTGGGCCGCAGAAGGATGCTAAGTCTAACGTACTGCTCAGCCGGTCCCTTTGTTGGAGCAATTGCAAAATAATTCTCTTAGTTTCATAATTGTTTAATTGTCAAAATGTATATGTATATACTTTTTTATTTTATACGTAGCCTCTCAACGAAAAATACATGACAAAATGTAGCTCTAGGGCTGTAACTGGGTCGGATTCGAAATCGGAAACATAAGTTTCGATTTCGATTTCGATAACTGAAATATAATTTCGATTCTGATTCTGATAAAATTAGAATAGTTAATTCTGATTTCGATAATATTACCGGATCAAAATTTCGATAACTAAGTGCTTACCATGGTTTTACCTTTTGAGTTTATGGATACTTTATCGAATACCGATACAGATTCTAATTATTTTTCAATTCCTATTTCGATTCTTTTTTGATAGTTTTTCGTAATATCCGATACCGATTTCGATAAGTTATGGGTATCATTTTTCAATTCCAAAATCGATATTTTTATCGAAATCGGGTCAGAATATCATAATATCGGGTTATGTTTGTAGCCCTAGTAACTCCCATTAGACACCTGCCATCGGATAAATGAATTTTATTTGATTTGAAGTATAGTTGTATTTAGCAAGTATTCCTAGTGCCTCAACTTGTTAGTGCGACAATGACCTTAATACTTGACATAAATTCAAAATCATCCCCTTGCATTACGATAAGCATCCAAAGTATCTCTCGATCAATGTGTCCTCAAGTTTTTTTTTACTGTAATTAAATATAAGGGTATTTCTAGTTACATTGATGTAAGATATATAATTACGTTATCAACACATTTTCTGTTGTTCATAATGATTCCTCTTCTATTTTACACTGCTAAGGGAGAGGTTCCTCTTCAGCCTCAAGTTGTTCCATCCCTTGTTCTCCTTCTCACGTTTTCCCTCTCAAAGTGGAAGGGATTGGCTTTGGTGTATGCGTGTTTTTTTTTTCTTCTTTTTTCTTTGGGGGGATGCTGTTTCATGCAGTCTTTGAAGGTATATCCCTAAGTTACACGAAGGGCATCAGAGAACCTTCAGAATCTAATCTATATGTATATACACAAGGGAAAACGTAAGTAAGATTTAAATCTAGAATCATTTTGAAAAGATAAATCTCAATCTTCTGGCATAAACTACAAGACCCAAATGCTGAACTTCTCCTAATAAGTAACAATCCTGCTATTAACCATGGCCCACCTTGTACCACCGAAAATTAACAAATTTAAAATTTTAGAAGATAGAGGGATAATAAATAAACGTATTGGAGAGACTTCCAATACCATGTTAATGACCTATTAATAAGATTGGGCCAATAGAGCATATTTGGCCCAAGGATATGAACAAACTAGGACAGAAAATTGCCCAGAAATTTGTGTATGTAATTATGCATTAGGGAGGGTAATTTAGAGTCATATTATGGATGAGTAGTCATGTAAGGTAAGCCAAAACCGAACTCAATCTCAATTAGTGGTTTCCTAAACCTTGGCTACCTCTTTTAAATAAAGAATCCCAGATTTTCTGGAAACTAGGAAACAGAGCTCGTAGCCCCTTTCCTAGCATCATTAGGACTCTTAACAACATCCTAAAACTATAAGAACTCGTCCCTAACTCTGGGAAAGGTTTAACAAGAAGTTGGAGTCGTTTGAAAGCAAGCAAGAGCTTCTGAGGACAGGAAAAGGCTGGGAATCCGGAGCTTCATCCCCTGCATCCTCTGTTGTGTCCAGAACATCAACAAGTTTTAGATCTTCGTAAGGTAGGTGTTTCTCGGCCAAGATTAAATAAAATTAATGCCAACATGTAGTTCTTTGAGTCTAGGATCATTTGCACTTGGTTTGCCCAATTTTCATGGAGTATTCATGTGTAGGGTGATTTTTCCGAAGTCTTGCACCGTTAGGGCTTTTCTCGTTCGTCATATTGTGCACACGATTCAAGACCAAATTTGACTAACTTTATTCATGAAAGTTCTTCTATGTGAAGTCACGATCATCTTCTATGTTGGACGTTTTGTCCAAAAATCCTTGGTTAGAGATTAGGAGCATGATAAGAGAGTCTCTGCATGATACTGCGATTTCGGGCTACTATTGACTTTTTGTTCTTCCTATGTTTTCTCGGGATTCGAGACCGAATTAGATCAAACCCTCCATCCAAGTTCTTCTACTAGTTGTCCTATTTATCTTTCGTGTTGAACATTTTATCCAAATGTCATTGTTTGAGAGTTATAAGGGTTGGAAGTGAATCGCTGCATGAGACATATTTTCGGGTTCCACATGACCATGTGTTTTGTTCTGGAAAGGGCCACTAGTGTCGACACTGCCTGTGCCTGTCGACCTGCTGTCCCAACAGCCCAGATGGTGTTCTGGGAAAGCCACTAGTGTCGACACTGCCTGTGCCAGTGTCGACCTGCTGTCCCAAAACAGCCCAGATGGTGTTCTGGGAAAGCCTCTAGTGTCGACACCACCTGTGCTAGTGTCGACACACTGTCCCAGTTTGACCCAGAAAGTTCTGGGAAGCTGATCTAGTGTCGACACCACCTGTGCTAGTGTCGACACCCTGTCCCATATTGGCCAGAAGGTTTTCTGGAAGCTGTCTCTAGTGTCGACACTATTTGATCTCGTGTCGACACTACTTGACCTTTTTGCCTTGTTTTTGATGCACT
Organism: Colocasia esculenta; assembly: GCA_014218235.1. Taxonomy (NCBI): domain Eukaryota; kingdom Viridiplantae; phylum Streptophyta; class Magnoliopsida; order Alismatales; family Araceae; genus Colocasia; species Colocasia esculenta. The sequence goes on along the minus strand of JACBKR010001581.1, from coordinate 15,903 downwards.
GTGTCGACACTACCTGAACTAGTGTCGACACTACCTGACCAGTTTTGCCTATTTTTGTCTTGGTTTGGAGCATGGTGTCGATACCACCTGATCTAGTGTCGACACTACCCTTACAAGATTTTTGTATGATTTGGGTCTAATCATTTCATGATGTCTTCAAGCATGTATATGATGTTATATAGTATGCATGGACTTAAAATAAATCAAACCATTAAAGGAAATGGTAATGATATGAATGATTCTAATGTGTAATTTTGAATGTTCTTATGATCCTTGGACTATCTTGTGATCTTGCTTATTGTCAATTGATAAGATAGAATATGTTATGAATGTGGGGATGAATACATGATTAGTAGGACATGTTAGTGGTGATTTGCATATGAGTTTCATGGTTTCATGTTTTTCGGTGTTCATTTGATTATTTGTCATATGCATACATGTTAGGAAAGTACATGTTCTACATATGATCTGTCTGTAAAACACCTCATGTCAAGAATATAATGAATTATGAAATATAAGATACGACGTTGTCCTGCCTTGTTCTTTTGAGCTGTTTGTCATTCCTTGACTCTATGAATGATCATGTTCTTTTTACTATGAGCTTGTCATTGAAACTCTATGGCCATAATATGAATTGTTTGATCGGCACAACGTGGGACTCCGGTCCAAAACTTGATATAATGCCTGTGCAATAGGGCCCTGTCCGGTCCTGGGGAAGAGCACCCCAACGTACTTGTTATCGAGGGAGTATGGACTCTTGGTGCTTGGCATAGCACACCTGACATGCAAGATTGTGATTGTGCCTCCTGTTTGACTTGATAAGTTTGACTTGACATGATATGATAAGTTTGTTCTTGTGAACACATGAACTCTGCTTGAATATGGCCAATCTTTTCTGACATGATTTTATTCTTGAATTATCTGTCCATTGTATATGGAACTCGACAATTGATCTGATATGATATCCGTTCTACTTTGCTATTCAACTTGTTAGAAAAGCATGCATTGTCAGCATACTCATAAGCATATCTGCCTATATAAAATGTTAATCATGTATACTAGTGCCCGCACGTGATTGAGATATAAATCCTACTGAGCTAGTTCGCTCACCCCTATCATCCTGCCCTTTTCAGGTAGTGATGAAGAACCCGTGGAGTCGGATGGGACTGGGCAAGAGTGACGGGCACCCGTCCTAGAATAGATGACAGTTTAGAAATAGAAATTTGAGTAGTCTATGTAATAGTGAAACTTTTGTGGAAGTTTATTTGAATGATGGACCCTTTGGTTAATCTTCTTATGTGAGGTTGTATCTAGTTGATGAAATGAATTAAAGTATACTAATGATGACCATATTTAGTCTTGAATGTGTCATTATATTCGACTGCAACTCTGCACTATTCAATGGGATACGCCGGTTTGTATCGTTCACGTCCCCCGGTATTATTCCGCTGCTAAATATTCGGGGCGTGACACACCTAATGAGAGTCCTAGGGATGGTAAGTATGGCCCAAGAAGTACAATTGAGCATTGTGTTGCCGCCCACGTGCAAGGCCCCCTAACTTGGCATGAAGCCCTAGGAATAACCTAGGCAAGTAAACAACTCCTGAAGTAATGTCTTTGAAAATGCTAGGATAGGAAGTTACCTCGGCTCATGGCTAATCCTCAACATCGGTAGGACCTCAGCTTGTAGGTCTAACCTTCCTCACAGTAGGGGAGGTTAACCTGACGGGGTCCTTGGCTCGACCAAAAGGAGACTAAAGTAGCCAATACTTATACCTAATAATAAGTTAGCAAGACCCCCCCATTAAACTAATAGAAGTAGAGTCGTAGAGATGGAAGGGAAGATTCACTTATAATCATCCATAATCAGGGCCCTCTAATCTCGTAACAGATCCCAAAGTCCTAGATAGTTATTTCGCTTGGAGATTCACTTACATCCTAACTTATTAGTCACCGCATCTTACAGATCCATTTGGGGGAAGCTAATGCCCATATAATCTCCTAATAGCTCTCCGAAAAAGGTATGATATTCTAAGAAGTAAAACAAGTGGAGAATAATCTTGAATCACCTCCTCCCTTCCCTTGTGCTCTCTGCCCACCATATAACTTAGGCACTAGAGGGTTTTGCCTGAGATTATTCACCCCTAGGACCCTTGGTCCTTTGTTCTCCTCGTAAATCTCTTTGCAAGCTCGAGTGCCATCATTCTAAATCCCAAGGCCATTGAACGGTTTGCACGTAAATTCAAGATCAACCCTCTTCCTTTTGGCATTGTCTGTGGGTAATTTTGAGTACAAAAATCATCATGGTAAGTACAAGCAACAACAACACCAAGAGGGGTGGCGATAAGGTAAAGGCTCCATCAACAAGCGTTATGAAACACAAGGTCTCAGAAACCTCACACTCCATCTCTAGAGCCACCCAGAATGTCATGAACAACGTCGTCCACTTCCCAAATGTCCAAGAAAATTGAGACAACCCTCGATACTCATACATAATAGGGATCTATATCTAGCATCGGCACCCACTAGCCCAAATACCTAGAAAGGTAAACACATGGTCTGGAGAGAGATATAAGTAGTACAAATAGCTGTAACATGAAGAACAATTTCACTAGATAGAACTACTATGTCCCAATTACAATATTAGTACAAAATTAAAGTGCATCACCATAAGGGCATACCTCGAGATAGTACAAAAGAAAAGAAACTAGTTGTTGATACAAAGAACTCCAACATGCAAAACAACTAGGTGAAGGTCATGTTGTCTCTACGAGCTCACACCTAAAAAAGTAGGGGATGAGCCTTATGAAGTCATTGGCTTAAGAGAGATTCCGGATCCCATGCCCAGTCAAACCACAATAGATACATATATATTATATAATAAAGTATATTAAATAACTATAGCTAGAGTAGAAGAACCATAAGTGATGTTGCTCCATAAAGTAGCCTAAAAGGCACCAAGAAACACACTGCATCACAATCAACGTATAAATCACACACACAAGTACAACACAAAACCCATTGTCATAAAAGAACAACTTGGTGACACACCCTCAAACTTGGTTGAGTTATCTTGTGAAGGTTGACTTTTAGTTCCAAACACAATTCTCTAGCATGGCGACAAATGGAAAGTCACCAGTCTCACAATCAAAAACATATTCTAACTATTACTCTATGCTTGGTTACCTCCACCTACACCATAAGGAGAGGCAAGTGGAGACTATATTAATGTAAACGACACCTATAGAATGCCAGGCTACAGCCCCTCAGCTATCTAACTCTATAGGTTTTGGGGCCTATAGAGCGAGATGAGTGAGAAACACAGGACTAGCTGGGGACCTACATGTCTACTAGGTGTCCACACCCCAGCGACAAGTGCACTCAAACGGACAAGAACACACTGTCTCAGGCCATCTTTCCTCTACCTAGACAAGGCACAATAAAGGTGAGTCTTGGAGGACAACACCAAACTCTTTTAGTGCACATAACACTGAATAAACCCCATTAGTGCACATAGTGCAAGGTATAATAGTACTAGTGTACCCAACTAGTAAGTGTCTTGCTATCTAACTCATGAAAAATAGAGAGCCACAATAACCCAAGCCAAGGCACACAACCTCATAACATAGTAACTTCAGAGATTACTAATACAACGAACACACATCTTGCTAGCTATGAGTGCCCTGCAAGCAAAATCACCTATGTTATGGCACTTGTATCTATAGGCATATCTTTTTGGTATAATAATAAATGGCATTTTTCTCACTATGTATTGTATGACTATTGATATAGTGTGTAAACTATGATTCCTAAGGGTCTATGCACATAGGATTGGATCATGATGAGATCATGACACTGAGATCTGTCTTCCTTAAACACATATCCTAAACATTCTTGTTGGGTTGTGATTGTATGAACATTCATATGATTGTATGTTTTTGATGATGACACAATGAAATAAAGATTGTGCATACACAATGCCTACATGATATCTAAATTGAAGCTTGTTTCTTGTAGGAGACTACATGAAAAAAGGTAGTACACAAATTGAAGAAACCTTAAGTAAAAATGTTTCTAGATGGATGATCTCAAGCAGCAGCTCTCGACAACACCCTTGCAACTGTTGACAGCTAGTGAAGACCATCCAACAATAAGGTTCTGGAAAACTAAAAAAAATAGCAGTTGTCGATAGGCCAGGACTCATCGGTCGACAACCATTGAAGAATTCCAACAATGAGCTTCTGGAAAATCAAAGCAAGCAGCAGCTGTCGACAGCCAAGATGCGCCTGTCGACAACCCAGCCTGTAACGTCGCTTATTTTCGGATCCTTTTTGGATCGTGTGTGTTGTGGTTGTGATGGCTGTTGTAAGGCCAGTGTGGTGTAGACGCGTGGTGTGTGTAGGTGTGGTGCAGGTTAGGTCCCGAAATGAATAGGACCTGCTGCAGTTGAGTAGGAGTTGGCGGCCAGGGGTGGTCGTTGACTTGTTGGCGTCCAGGTAAGTTTCCGTGTGACTGTATGATCTTGGCGGCATTAGATGTGGACGTTTAGGGTGGCGGTTGTCTTTGGCAGCAGAGGGTTTGACGCCAACCTGAGAATTCTGCAGGTATAGGGTCACCAGAGAGCAGGTTTCCCACCTGTCTCTCTCTTCCCCTTGCCCTAGCTTCGTGTCCCCGTGTTTCTAAAGCTTCCATAGGTACTGAAGGGTGGTTGGAGGATCGTGGAGCGTGTGGCGTTGTCGATCGGACGAGGAAATGCCGTGTCGTGGTGCAATTCCCGTGGGAGCTCGCGGAGGGTTCGGTGTGAACCGGGAGAATTCGGAGGGTTTGAGCGTGTTCTGAGGTAGGGAATGACCCTTGTAGTTCCTGTAGGTCGTGTTAATAATTAGATAACATGAATCTGCATGAAAATGGTGATTTCGGATCATGGTACTCATGCGGGATAATGGTGGTTTGATGATTTTATGTAGTAAGCATGCTGTTTTAGTTTAATTATAATGCATGGGAGTTAGAGGAACTGTTTCCTCCTATTTTCTTAATGGTTTCGGGATCAGGAATGCATGTGGGATTGGTTAGGGTTTCTGCAGGAGTAGAAGCTGAAGATCTTGCGTCAACATCGTTGGTCGCCAGGTTCATCAGCCGGGATATAGACGGCCAGATCCATTGCCGTCTACTTCTATAAGCGGCAGTCGATGTTGCCGCCAACTTGTGCATGTATTCATGCAGTGTGGTTTACGTAGCTTTTCTGGTTATGAAATATTGTGTGTTTGTGTGTGCATGGCGATGACCGGTGTGAGCCAGTGCATTTGATATGCTCTTGGAGCATACTGCTCATGTAATGGGCATGTTTTACGTGAATGATGTGTGATGTACGTAATTGCTTTACGCAGTATGTGTGGTGCGTTGACACCCGTGGCACTCTTGGAGTGCGTTGTCCATGTGTTGGACATGTGGTTCACGTGGTAGACATGTGGTACACCAACCAGAGTGTAATATACACGTGCTGTCTACGTGGTTTGAGTGTGTGTATACTACACACTTTGTTGTAATGTAATTCTTATGATTTGTCGTAGTAACTGGGCAGTGAGGTTCCTATGTGAGCCTAGCCATGACCTTGTGGTGTTTGGGCAGTGAAGGTCCATACCGACCTAGCCCTGGTCCGTGTCGTCTTTCGAATAATATTATATGGATTTATGTATTAAGTGGTGTGTGTGTTGCCACGGAGGTCACCTCATGACCAATGATAGGCAAGTTTGGGTTCAAGTATGTGTTGGTGTGGATAGCTTTGGGGTCATATGGTGACCGATGTTAAGCTAATCCTAACACTTGTATATCGTAAATTATAAGTAAAGGCTATATGTGTAAGTATCGTGGTTTGTGCTAGCCGAGTGTGGTGGTCCGGCGCCTATTCCGGAATGCCTCTCTAGTCGGGTACCCCGGTTCTTTGTGAGCCAGGCACGTGTGTTTGTTGGCTCGGGGTTTTGTCCCAACTGGTGTTGTACCGTCGAGGTCTGTGTCGTCTTCCTGGACACCCTCACTCCTGAGTTTGAGTTGTACGTCCGGCTGAGGGAAAGACGGCAGTGGGGCAGTGACTTCCCAGAGTTTGTTCTTGTGTCGCTTGTAGCGCGCTCGTAGTTCGGGGTACGGACACCAGTAGTCGACACTGGTCCCCAGCTAGTCCTGTTTTCCAGTGCCTCACTTTAGGGTGCTCTGGCCAGAGACCCTAGAGGTGCCAAGCATGGGCCTGCAGTTGTGTGTCTGCAGTGTGGTGTTGGTTGGTCTCCACAGTTGTTTGACTTCTTCCTTGTGGAGCGGCAGTTGGACCTTTCGTCCGTGACTGCGAGGCTGAGAGGTTGTTCTTGTGTTGTGTTGTCCGGGTTGGATACTGGCCTGATCAGCTAGTAGTCTGTTCCCGTGTGGTGGCGTCGTTCTTTCTGACTCGTGCTTTGCCTATTCTGGATGTATTTTACTCGTGCTTTGCCACTGGCTGTGGTTTGTGAGTTTATGACTCGTGGTCGAGGTTTGACCAGTTCGAGGTGTGCCCTGGTATTGGCACAGCTGTGACTGAGTTGTGGTTTGTGTGACTCGTCGATTAAGGTTTCACTTGTAATGTTGTGTCTAAGTGAGGGCACAATATATCATGGTTCAGTGTGGTGTTTATCACCTACATACCCTTGTTCGGGTGTTTGTGTTGTGGTACCTCAGAGTAGTAGGTACCTATTTCCTTCGTGGGTTACTTTGTAGTTTTGTGATGGTACATTGTGTACCAACCTTTCCGGGTACTTGTGTGTTACGGAGGTCTTGTAGTTTGACCTGCCACTTGTTGTATCCTAACTGTTTTTAGTAGATCTTTGTTTATATTTTATTGTGAATTATTTTGTGATTATTAATTATGTTACCTTGTGGGTATTTTGCCGATGAGGCTTGTGGCTTAGGCATATTGTGGTTAGTAGAGCTATGCTCCGTGGAGGCCGTGTGAGACCTTCCACTTGTGAGTTTTACCTTCTTGGGCATGGTTCCGATTATGGATTTAGAGTGTGATGGACTAGCTAGCTGTAGCCAGTCCTACCATTTAGTGTGGCTCTCGACGTAGTGTGATTTGGAGTATAAAGGACCAGCTCTTTGTTAGCAGTCCTGTTACTTGAGTGTTCGAGATTTGCTTGTGAAGCTTGCAGCTTAGGCAGTGACCTGCCTGTGTGGCTTATAGTTTAGGCAACCAGTTGTTGTAGCAGTGTCCCAGTGAGACTGTGGTTTAGGCACTTTAGTAGTTGGGCTGACTAATGATTTTATGTTAGTCCTGTAGCCCTACTTTCCTTCTGAGGACTTTGTGTTTATTATCATGAGTATGTTTAATTGTTATTTATTGTCATGATGTGAGCATGAAATGGTTTGGCCATTGATGTTGCCAGTGAGACCCATTGGGGTTGAGGTGTTTGTGGTTACGGTGTTGTTTTGGGTAGCCCCTACTGAGCCAGTAACTTGTGAGGCTCACTCCCCTACAGTTCTTTTCAGGGCTTGCCGTGTGTTTGGCTTGCAGCGGCGTTGTGTCAGACTTGTACCACGCAGTTGTTTAGTAGTTAGTGTTGTGTGAGCTTGTGCTCCCTCGGGGTATGCCCCAGGTAGTTGTACTCTTTTAATTGGACATGCATTAATGTAATGGGACAGTTGTACAAATCAGTGAACAGATATGAGCACATGTACTTTCTTGTGTCTTATATTCTTGTGGTTTGTCTTTTATACTCTTACTGGACACATGTGTGAGATATCCCTTGCAAGACTTCGGTCCGTTAGCGAGAGGCGGATCTGGATATGGAGCCTTATTGGGCATAAATACCCCGGTCCGTCACACAGCCTATGCTTCAAGAATTTAGTTATGGATGGCAGATTTTGCTGCAGTAGCTGTCGACAGCCGATGTGCATCTGTCGACAGCTGCCGGTTAAGTTGCAACATGTGCTCTTTATTAGGGCATCCTTTTCTCGTACACACGAATCCCAATGGCTGTATGAGACTAAGACACACCTATATAAGACCTCTTAGCCTCCTTTTCGCACCAAGGAGCCTCCACACCAATTCCAAAGCTCATAAGAACCAGAGGAAGGTTCCCAATGCTTTGCTCCAAGCTCCAAGCATCAACAACCAGAAGATCTATCTCAGAAGACCAAATTGCAGCAATTCATCCTCAAGGCTCAAGTACTAACATCAATCATCTACAATTCGAAGTCTAAAGAGCATCTAGATGAAGGATATGAAGAATTCATCCATTCCATTTGTTTCTCTCATACTTTGAATTCTTCCTGCACTTCAACTCTTCATTTTCATGTGTGTGATGTTGAATTGAGCAATCCTTGTGCTCAATTCGCATGTGTGTGGTTTGATCTGAGATCTTGTTCATCTCAGAACTTGTGTGTGTGTGGTTTTATGTGTTGAACTTGCTTTATAAGCAGTTTGGCGTGTGTGTGTGGCCGGTGGATGTAGATACACAAGTTGTGTAATCCGAACAACTGTAAATCATCGTGTCTTGTGGTTTGCTTTGATCTACCATTAGATGTTTGATAGGCAAGATTACTTGATCTCACATCTCCCATACTACTAATCTTGTGTACACACTTTGCATACACAGTTAGACTCTAATTTGATCCACATTCTTACAAGTTTCTCATAATATGTTTAATCTCAAAATTAAGGTCTATTTGCTAAAATTGGTGGTAATCTATTCAACCCCCCTTCTAGATTCCCGTTAGGACTAATTTCGCACACTCTTCAATTCTTAGTCATAGATTGCATGAGATGGACATCAAGATAATCGAATAAACTGGTGCACTATATGTACGTTCATTGATGAAGGTAGTTGATCTCATAACTGCTCATGTAGAGACACCAGGGGTATAGTGCAGATGTTCATTAGGGAATAAATTCACTGAATCGATCCCTTCTTGAAATACTGTATGGTTATATCATATCTAATTGTTAGATAGTATTTTGTAGTCCTAATTGTGTAACTGGTCCTTAGATCTAAGACATTAAGGATGTCTTATATGAGTACTCTATCATTTAATACCAGACTTATGTATAGTTTGTACAAGCCTAGCACATCTGGTCTTTGGGGACAGTAGCCAACCTTACGAAGGTAATTGAGTGTCGATAGAGGATCATTGACTCTCGGTATTATGAGAGAGAATATCTCAAGCAGTTCTACTAAGAGAAAATCCCTGGCCAGGTTTGATCGGATAATGAGAGAAAAGTTTTCCAGGAGAATCCAAATAAAAGTAAGACTCGAATGGATTCCGTATAGACTTGATAATATCACCATGTTTTATACAAGGACTTTGAGATATTAGATGGGTAAGGGATTATAGTTACATAGTAACTATGGACAGAAATGTCTAATTGATTATGATTTATGGTACTATTTAGGGATTATGACGTAGTTTCTTGATACATTCCATAATAGATGAGTTGAGTGAATTCATTATATTGATAATAAATTCACTAAGTTATAAGGAATTCTAACCGGTGTTAACTTACAGCCAACTTGGTATTGGACTAGAGGGTCATCCACATAAGACAGATAGTGTAGACACACTAAAAATTACACCATCGCGGGCAAATATCAAATTACGCCATAATACCACAAATGACTCTCTTTTTGCCTTATGAGAGTATTTTCCTCCATCATTCAATTCAAGGTCTCTCCAATCCACCCCCCCCCCCCCCCATATTTCATGGTGCTTCCCCCATATTTTCCTAGCTTGCTGAAGGTTTGGGCAGAAATTCTAATTCGCGATAAACACGGTGGTCGCGTTTCACATCGACTGATGGAGAACAATTAAAACGCGTCGGGTTAAACCGTCACGATTCACATCGATTGCTAACCAATAATCGATTGATCTTAAGCATGTCGGTGAAACCATCGCGATTCTATATCGATTGTTGTGCAACATTGATTGTTGAACACTAATTTGTGACAGTCCTTATCGTCACATTTCTTTGTTCCAATTGGTGCTTGTTTCAATTGTAGTTGGTATCGATGGATGGTTTGAATCTCCATTGGTGTAATACATGACAGGTCAGTGAGACACGATTTTGATATCAATTCCCAGTCTTATTCTGATTGGTATTATTATACATGCATTGTGTCAACCCATCGCAATTCATATCGATTGGTGAACAACATCGATTGGCCTCCACGTCGATTGCTTAACATTCTTAAACATGTCAGTTAGGTCGATCGTGATTTTGAACTTCCATATTTCCCAGCAATTTCCTTATTTCATTTTTGGAAATACTTGTTGCCTTTTCTTGAAATGCGTCTGGTACACCCGTCGCGATTCAACATTCTATATTTGACTTTTGGCAAGTTTTCATAAACAAAATTCAGAAATTCATATACATGTCGAGCATCTCCGTCGCCATTAAGACTGTTGTTTTGATCAGATTCTAATTTTAATTGGAAATTCATAAATGCGACTAGTTGACCTGTCGCGATTCAACTTTAAAAGCGACCACTGTGTCCGTCACGATTTTCATTTGTTGTCCACCTCAGACTTTGAGCCCCTCTCCTATACATACACTTCATGTCTCATCGTTCCCAGAGGTTAGACCACAACAGAGGAGACGAACACAGAGAGAACCCCCACGTCTAGTGAGTTGTGAGAGAGCCAATTCGAGGCGGAGCTCTGCCGAATTCACGCCTCGATGGTCGCCCTCTCCACTCCACATTTGAACCAACAACAAGAGCAACATCATCAAGAAGCATCCTCTGCAAGTCTTCAAGCTTCAGCAAGCTACCTACGCCATCATCATCAAAGGGGAAGCACCTCCTTCTTTTTTATTCAATTGTTTATTCATATCATCATCATCTCCTTCCAAGCCCCAACATGGCTGTTCTTCCTCTTGTCCATAAAATATACCTCCTTTTTTAATCATCACTCCAATCAACACACACACACACACACACATATTTTCATGCATGCACACACACATACCTAGTTTTCTAGGGGTTTTAAAAGCCACCAAAAGGTGTGTTCTTCTCCATGTTCTTCATGTTAGTTTCATTATTTTGAGAATTGAATACTACACGTTCTTGGCTAATCCTCTCTTTTCTTTGTGTTTATTTGCAAGGGTAATCAAATAAGAAGAAGTCTTCTATCACAGCCGGCCGTGCTCGTAGAAGAAGAAGCGAACCCACTCTCTCCCACACATCTCCCCACTCATAAGGTATTCTGTGATCATTCCTTTGTATTACTATTTATACTCCTTCGACACCCACGTGTGTCTAGCGATCACAATCATATCCAAGAGTTGTGCTCCATCTCCATCCATCTTCCTTTTTTTCCTTCATTATTTTCCTTGTGGATGCTTTTGTAGTTCATAAGAACGAAAAAGCATAATCTACAGATAGTAGGATGATCTGGCTGAGGACTTATAGGGTCTATCCTGACAAAGAATAGTGTAAAGATAATTATTGGATAGGATCCAATAATTAATGGGCCTAATAAGGAGAGTTCACTGGGTTTAACAAGGCTCGCTATTTATATGGAGGGGTAGCTACAAGAAATATACAAGTTAGTCTCCTCTTGTCTACATCCCTCATCTCCCTCTCTCTCTCTCTCTCTCTCTCTCTCTCTCTCTCCCGTTCTCTTGTATCCTCATAGCTATGAAGGTTTCCTAATGTTGTTCGTGCTGCTATCATTCTCTGGAGAAATAAGAGGAGTTCATCATCTTCGTGTTGACACTGCTAGAGGGAGGGCATCTGCACTCTTGCACCCAGGAGAACTCTCTACATTGATCCAAAGTGATCCACAATCTCTGCTAGCTGAGAAAGGTTCTCAACCTTCTGGTGTTTGCACCATTCTTTATACCCTGACCGGATATGCATGAGAAAAGCGTGGTTTTTGTTTTCATTTCTGCTATGCATATGATGCCCTCTCTGATTTCCAACAGTGGTATCAATGTTGGGGTTAGGGTAGGAAGATTGTTTTTGATGTTTTTATCGAGTTGGATCGATTAGAGTTTCATTCACGTTCATGCCTAGCGTGTTCTTCATGGAGGATCTTGTATGTTCTCCATGATGGCATCATGAACTGTCATTTCAGTGTGCAAGATGGCATGGTCTTTTGCCGTCAAGTGTTGATGACATGATCGATAGCCACTAGGGAGATCGACGTGATGGTATGATCCTCTGTCACAAATAGTCAACAACGAGGATGTTTGTCTCCAAGAGGTATGTCTTGAAGGTGTAAGAAATTGTTGTCAAGGGTTGACGACATAGAAGATCGGTGCCAAGACAAGGGTTTGATTACATGTTTGACTGCCATCCATTCCCCTTGTCTGCATGGTTGTCTGGGAGCATGTTGGTCCCATCTCAATTCTTCCATGAATGGCAAGACAGACGTAGTAGGGTAGACAATGTTCATGCAATGTCTCTGTGGTGCTTGGGAGATCGATAGTGGGGGAGTGACTTACGTCGCATGGAACAGTCAGTGGCGGATCTAGACTTTGGTTTCAGTGGGGTCCTAATGGTGCACCCATATAAATTTAGTAGGGTCACCCATGGTGAAAAATTGTCCCCCCAATGGGGTCACATGACCCCACTGAACATATGCTAGATCCACCCCTGCATGGAAGGAATGTCGAAGAACTTCCACGTGGTAGTTCCACACAATCATCACCTCGCCGACATGTGCAATAGTGGAAGGTGATCTCGTGGGCATCAACCATGCTCAGATGGTGATGTCAGGCCCCTTCCCTCTACATGGGCTTCTTCTTCCTCCTGCATGAGGTTGAAGATGGGTTGCCCCAAGGGTAATCTAGTAAATTTAGGGAGTTAGTTTTAATAAGATGAAAACTAGTATTATCCTCATTTAATAACAAAAAAAATAGTTTTTATCCAAGAAAATTTCAAAAAAATTAGGATTTCAAAAACTCCTTATCCTCTTCAAATTTTCATATTTTTGATAATTACTATTTTTATTAATTCTATAATTTCAAACATTGCCTATTTTGAAGAGTTTTCTAATTTAGAGTTGTGTTAAAATTAGAAACTTTTCAAGAGTGTTAAATTCCTTTTTTGGAATTGTGAGTATGAGAAATTCAGGTTTAGGCAAGTTTGCTTATTTAAGGGAATTTTCTATAGGGGTGTAAATGAGCCAATATGTTCAATGAGTAGCTCCAAATTTGCCTCGATAAAGTTTCAATTTCGTCTCATTTATTTAATTAATGAGCCAAGTTTGAACAAAAAAAAGAAGCTCAGTTCATAAATGAGTCGAGTCTAACACATATGAGCTCGACTCGTTTATTCTCGTGAACAACTAGATTAATTACTCGTTAAGAGCTTGATTAAATACTCGTTAACAACTCATTTAAATACTCGTTAACAATTTGTTAAATATTTGTTATTAAAATAAATCTTAACTTGTTATTTTGTAGAGTTATTATTGAAGTATGAAATATTTATGAGGAATTAAATATTAAAACTAAATGTTAGAGGGTATATACACAAATCATATAAATAAAGTATATATAGAAATTTGATTTTAATAAAATCAACATAATAAGGGTATATACATAAAATGGGGTTTCCCAGAGTTTGTAGGCACCACTGGCTCTTCATCTTCTTCCCCACGACGCGCCTATGTAGGTGCGACATGATGTGGGCCGCACGACTAGGGGTGCCATTGACGTCAACCCCTGGAGTCCTTGGCGACCACTGTGGATGTGACACGCGATTTTGACTCCACCGCGGGCAATTTCATATTGCGCCATAATGCCACAAATATCCCTCCTTTTTCCTTGCAAGAGTAGTTTCCCAATCATCCTTGGATCACCCAGTGCTTCCCCTCCTTTCCAAGGCTCGCCGGCAACCTGGGCGTCATTTTCAAGTCCTATCGGGTATGGCGGACGCTTTATAAAGGGAGCCGAAATGCGTCCGGTCTGGTGGACGCGATTCTGCTCCTTTATCTGCCTTTTGGCACATGCTCAATTGGAATCGCGTCCACCGCGGCCGTCGTAATTAGATCGGGACCTAAAGTCGTCGCACTCAGGACGCCCTGCATCAAATCATGGCGGATCTTTGAATCGCGTCCGCCCTGAGCACCGCGGTTTTAAAGGTCAAAACCTAAAGTCTCCAGCTAAGACCCGCGCATTTATGAGCCCATGCTTCGAATCATTACCAATTGAAATCGCGTCCGCGAGGACCGCCACGATTTCAAGTTAGGGCGGCCCTACCCGATGCGATTCCAAACATAGCTGTGGGCTATGATCATAATGCGACTGTGCCATCAAATTGACTTTTGAGTCGCGCGACCATACCCGACGTGTTTTCATTCATAGTCGCGGCGGCTGTCCCCCGATGTGATTCCCTTTCACCTCTATAAATAGACCCCCGAGGGTCATTTGTAGAGAAGGGGGCCATTCACTGCGCGAAGCCCTTCCGGATTCTTGCCTTGACCTCCGGCCCATGGAGACCTTCTACTACAAGCCGTCATTCCCTCCCTTGGGGCTCGGAGCCGGCGTCCCCGTCTTCCTCACGCGCGTTGAGCAAGGTGGAGCTTCTTCCTCGTCTTCCTCCGTCCATCCAATCGGCACACCGCCGCGCCATTCATTCATCGGGGAAGCACCCCCCCCTCTCTCTCTGTCTTTTTTTATATCTCCCTCCGAGCCCCACGTGGCTCCCTCCCCTTCTTCACTCCCTTTTTATACACACACATACATGCATGCTCACCACACACACCTACCTTTTAGGGGTTTAAAAGCCACCATAGAACTAAGTCATTCTCCATGTTCTTTATTCATTTCATTTCATTTATTTAGGTTGATACTGCACACCATGCTATCCCCTTTTCTTTTATATTTATTTATTTGTCAGGGTAATCAAACAAGGAAACGCCTTCTACCACGGCCGGCTGTGCTCGTAGAAAAGAGGAACCCACACCCCGCGCAATCTCCCACTCTCCAACAGATATTTCCGTGATCACTCCTTCCATTTCGCACCCTCGCGTGCATCTCCATTCGGTACCCTCATGTACCTGGTGATCGCGGATCTTTTCTTTTCTTTTCGTCTCTTCCATTTTCCACCCCGCATACCACACACCACACTATTAATATATCCCTCTTTGTATACTACTATTCTTCGTCCCCTACGAAAAGGACGAACAGTCGCATCCATAATTGGCGATCACGTGGGACCTCTTTTTGCATTTTCCTTTTGATTTACCCCCCTCCTTCGTGCCCCACTGGTACTCTCCTTGCGTCCCTCGTGCGCCCCTCCTTCTTTTATTTCTTACTTTTGTACCTTGCAAAGCATGTTGTGTGTTTTGATTTTCCTTTTTCCTGCATATAATCCTGTTGTTTCCTGCACTTTTTTTTTTCAGTTTTCCGGTTGCTTTTTGATCGCGTCCGATCCAGAGGACGCGATTCAGTGTTTTCGTACGCGTCTGCCTAACCGGACGCGTTTCACTTTGTTGTCACGGCGGCGAAGTCCGAACTTTCTGTCTGACATTCCGTCCAGAGGGACCGACCGCGGCGCTGACAGCCTTCTGGGGCTTTCAGAACCGCGGCCAGGTTACTGGACGCGATTAAGTCACATAGCACCACTGTACTGGATGCGATTGACTGACTGATAGACCACACCTCTTTGCCATTCTTGCTATATATTGTGCATATAGACATCTTGCATCGGTTGGGGACCCCCTTCCCTCATATCCTAGGCTCCACCACCCCTTCCGGTGAAGGCAAGCTCTCCATTGGGCATTCTGTCCCTTTGGACTAGCGAACCTTCTCTTGGAACGCCATAAGTCCTTTGTACCCTCGTGGATTCCCTCACGTCGGACCGAGCTGGTTGTATACCCTCCATTGACCCGGGTTAGTATCCCATTGCGTGGTGAGAGGTGAGCTTAGTTTGTACC
>JACBKR010001580.1:0-41435 GCA_014218235.1 Colocasia esculenta | reverse complement strand
CGTATAGTTACAAAAGTCTCCGCCAGGTCGGCGATGTGGTCGGTGCTCGGGCGGGTTTTGACCACATGTCGTCGTCGTACACTTCCACATTGTGCTCGATCTGTAGTTCGAACATCTTGTTGACCAGTCATTGGTATGTTGCGCTTACATTCTTCTGTCCGAACGACATTTCGATGAAACAGTAGAGACAGAGGTCGGTCACGAACGTTGTGGTGTCCTAGTCTGGGGGATGCATGCTGATCTGGTGACAACTAGAGTAGGCATCTAAAAAGTTGAGGAGCTCGTGCCCGGATGTTGCACCTACCAGCTGATCTATGTGCGGCAACAAAAAGTTATTCTTTGGCATTGCCTTGTTGAGATCTTTGTAGTCCACACACACTCGCCACTTTCCATAAGCCTTGCGGACGAGGACTACATTTGAGATCTACCTCAGATACTGAGCTTCTCGGAGGAGGCCGATCAACTGACTTTTGGTGACATGATTATGATCATAGTCTGTCGCACTCGGTTGACAGACACCTCCTCTACTTCACGGGTGGCACCCTTGGGTCTAGGTTTAAATGGTGGGTGTTTACCTCTGGAGGGATGCCCGACAGCTCGTCGTCCGACCATGCGAATGCATCTAGATTTGCGAGCAGGAATTCTCTGTAGTGGAGCTGCTCGGCTTTTGGTAGTAATGCTCCAATGTAGAGGATGTGTTCGGGGTCCTCGTCAACTTGGATTGGCAATAGGTCTTTTTGGTGGGCATTGCTCGGCTGGTCGAAGCCTCTTCTGCAGGTGCGGTTGGAGCCATCGGGTCTTCTAGTGCGGGTTGCTTGTCCCTTAGCGAGGGGGCATAGTATCTTTGAGACTCTTTCTGGCTTCTGAGCACCTCTCCCACACCTTGGGGGTGGGAAACTTCATCTTCCTATGAAGGGACGATGGGACGGTCCTGATGCGTCCGATCAGACTTCGTCCGAGAATGGCATTATAGCCAGGCATGCTTCCTATCACAAAGAACTCCACCATCTTGGTCACGTTCTTTGGTGTTGTTCCCAAAGTGATGGGAAGATGGATCTGACCCATTGGTTGAACCGATACCCCAGAGAAGCTGAACAGAGGTGTCTCTACCAAGGACAGGTGTTCGGTTTTCAAATCCATTAAAAGGAAACAATCGTAAGACAACACAACAGAGGCACTTCTATTATCCACCAGAATGCAGCACACAGTACGACGATTGATGGTGGCCAAAATGACCAGCGCATCAGTATGTGGAGTCGTAACTCTTACAAGGTCATTGTTTGAAAAGGTGATGGCCGTCCCGAACTGTGCACGTGCTGGACTAGGCAGATATGGAGCAGGTCGTGGTGCAGAGGATTGCTCCACCTAATGCACCCTTCGAGTGTAGTTGTGCCGATTCTGGTTGCTCTTTCTGCCCATGTTTGGACCTCCCATGATCACGTTGATCTCTTGCCCATTTGGCTCGTTGTTTATGGACAGCTCGGGGGTCCTTTATCGATGCCTCTAGTAGTCTTCGTTGCGACGCACATATCTCCCAAGATAGCCACGCTTGATCAAGGACTCAATCTCATCCTTGAGTTGGAGGCATTCGGAGGTGTCGTGGCCATGGTCATGATGAAAGCGACAGTACTTGTCACCGTTGTGCTTGCGGGGATCCAAGTGCATCCTGGCGGGCCACCTCACATATTGCTCGTCCTAGATCTCGGCTAAGATCTATTCGGGAGCCACCATGAGGGGGGTGTAGTCGGTGTACGGGTGCGGTCTGTGCGGAGAATCGCTGTTGTGATGGCCCTTCTTCCAATCTTTGTAGGAACCGTTGTCAGAAGGCCTCTTTCTGTCAACCAAGTCATCCTGGTCAGCGCAACTAGCTGCAAGGCCCTTCTCACACGCAACATGGCGTTGGATGGTAGACAGGAGCTCTACCAACATGGCCAACTGTTCCACCCCCAGCATCTGTTGGAGGAATCCATTGCGTGTGCCCTGAATGAGGCACTGGTGGTGAGTGGGAAGTCCAGACGTGGGATGCACAGGGCATCACTCTGGAATCTCTTGACATAGTCCCAAACGGCTTTGCCCTTCTTCTGCCACATGGCCAGTAGAGAGGCCGCTGTGCGGGGCTGTGACCTTTCGCCTAGGAAGTTGTCGCGGAAGGACTTCTTCAGCTAGTGGAAGGAGGTGATGGAGCCTGCGAGGAGAGTTTCGAACCAGGCCCTTGCATGCAGTCTCTTTCAAGGTGGCTGGAAAGGCCCGGCACTTTTCCGCGTATAATGATCTGTGGAACACCATGTGCGACTCAAACCCATCGATGTGGTCTGCCGAGTCGATAGTGCCATCGTAGGGTGCAATCGAGGGAAGGGGCCTCTTCGTTGACACCCGGGCTTCCAAGATCTCCATTACGAAGGGGGAGTGGAAGTCAAGGTCGTCATCCGCAGGGATTCTAACCTCTGCACCGTGGACCATTGCGTCTATCTAGCGGGCACAGTCGTCCATCCGTCGCTCCAGGTTGACGATGTGCCGAAGTCTCCTTGCCAGCTCTGGGTTGGAGTGCGCAAAGCCTTCCCGCCGAGAGCCGTGGGAGTTCACGTAGATGATTAACCGTGGAGGGAGTGGAATTTCAGTGGACCTGTGGGGTGATTCTTCTTGGCGCTCCGATGTTCGACAGACTAACGGGGCGCACCGCGACCGGCAGGTTGACTCTTTGCGACGCTCCGGGGTCTGGTGCCTGGTGGGACTGGCCACAGTCGTCGGGATGACTCCGCCTATTGCTCTAGCGCCTGGGGGACTGATGGGGCTGGCTGGAGACCCCCACCAATTGCTGGAGTTGTCCCCGGAGCTCTGCTATTTCCTGGGCCAAAACTGGGGTTTCAGCTGTAGGTCCATTGAAGGTTGCTCCAGTGGGGACTGTATTGGTCTTGATGGGAGGGGCTTGATCACGCGAGTCTTCTTGCGACTGGTGGAATCACGTCACTCGGCTCCCATGGTTTTGGTGAGAGGATCGTTCGTGAGCCATAGCTATCGTCATTGCCACAGACGCCGCCAAAATGTAGGAGTGTTTCTATTCTGTAATGGGCTGAACAAGATTCCCACTTGGGAGTTGAGAATATGGAATTGACTATTTCCGGTGTGGACGATGACCTGCAAGACCAGAAAGAATCAGAGGAACTCAGTTGAAGAACTTGGAGAACCCTCTAATGCCAAAGTCAGGGATGACTGTCACTGGGCTCGAAAGGGAAGGTTCTTTGTGTGTGGTTTCGCACGTGGGCGATGGTGCGGGATGATTGCCCGTACCATTGTATGAATGTTACCTGTTATTTATATAGGCGTAGAGCCTGAAGGATTTGAACGTGACCTTCTCCAATGATATTTGAAAGGGCTCGATAGTTGAGTTCCCAAGACAGGGGATGTCTATTCAAGATGTCCCTTGGGACTTAGCGCCAGGCTGCCCTAGGCCATGGGAGGGCGTGCCGCGGCATCCCATTAAATGTTAGGAGGCTAAGGGGTGCCTGCTATGGTTGCTTTTGTAGGCACCAAACAGGAGACCGTGGATGTGCTCGGTGAGGCTAACGGTATTCGGTGGCTTCCAATTCGGCGAGGCTCAGAGCCCCATACCATGCAACTGGTGCTCAGTGACTTTATCTTACTCGGATATACTCAGTCATGTTCGGAAGCTAGGTCTGGCAGTGCCCTTGGATGTGTGGGGATTGAGGCGGGGGCTTTGGCAGTCTCTGAGGACACATGGCTGAATAGTCGTCGCTCTGCTTCCTTACCGGGTCATTATAGGCCTATGGGTCTAGGAGGCTAGAAATTGCCTCCTTAGGATGCATTGATATACATGCAGATGCAAATCTTGGACAGATTCTCATACCATTTTGTTTCTAATAAAGGTTCATATGTCAAAAGTGCTAGATGGGAGTGGGATGCTATGCTATTAAAGGCAATCGCCTGCCTGGGCAAGCCAAAGACCATATACCTTCTTGCCTCATGTTCACCTCACTCATCTACATGCTTGCCTATGCTATTCATGTGAATTGTTTGTATATTTTTTAAGTTATTTGGTACTACATGACCCTTCTGGTTGATGCCTCTTTTAACATGGTCAAGTGCCCTTATTGTCTTACATGCATGCTGTCACATTTTTCATTTTCTGATGATATCTGAGACCTTCTCTACTTACATAAGCACTTTATACAAATTGTTCTTTACTTAATTGACATTATCAGTGTTCCTGGAGCCTTATGGTTGATGTTCTCTTTATTTTTCTCCACTATTGTTTTCTTTCTTCATGGTGATTTATGGAGAAAAAAATTGAACGGATCCCATTATGTAGCTATACAATGAACCTGTGGGAATTATCCTTCATGAAAAGTGTGGAAGCATTTTTAGAAAAGCAATCCTATTTTTGTTCCATTCTCAACAATATGGAGGATATTGATGCACAATGAATACATAGGAGCACAAGCATCAGCAAACTGAACGAACATTTTGCCTGAACCTTTGGAATACTGGTAGTCTCGTTCTAGGCCATGGTTTGTCAAATTGTATCGAATCAGATCTAATTAGACGTTTCACACCAAATCATGGGCTTTATGATACGGATCATATTGAACCAAATTGGGCCTATTTTCTGATTCATGCAGAAAATTCTGCAATTTACAGTATTTACCAAGTCGTCCATATTGGGCCAAGTCAAACTGTGTTGTTGTGAAGTTCGATAACTGGCCCAACCTGATACAGTGTGCATCAGTGATATGGCCAATTTTTCTTTGGACAACTGTATATATGAACCCCAAAACTTCCAACACAAATCCATCATACCAGTAATAAAGGCTTCTCACTAGAGAACCATAACTTATTTTTCTTAACTGGTTTAAGTCCAACAATAACGTTAGGCTAGCCACTGCACTTTTATGACTCTGTCAGCAAAAATATGAACTTTTCTGGGACGAGTATGCTTCTGTTAGCTGAACAGGAAGGCACAAGCATTTGTTAGCTGGGATGGCTTGTCATGCTTGACACAACATTATTAATTAGAACCATGCCCTTGGGCAAAAGTTTAATCTCTTATTAGGTGTTTTAAACTACAGAGATAAACCAAACTTTCAAAATTAAACTTAGTTGACTTTTGTGTATGCTCACATCTCCTTTGGTGTTTACATGAATTTAAAGCCATAAACTCCTTTGGTTTTGAATCTTCTGATGATGGGCCAGAAACTGCTCTTGTATTTGTCATGTGGTTGGAACCATGACCTACTAGAACATGCTGACTATATATGTTTTGATTCTGAAATTTTGAAAGGTCCACCTTCATTGGTATTTCTTGTCTGGCAAACCATGTTAAGAAGCAGTTCCCTTATTTACTTTTCGGTAGAATGCTAGATCTACAATCTGAAAGGTCCTGCCAAAATTAATTTGTTTTTATATTAGATGCTAGTACTTGGAGGAAGCACTAGGTAGATCTTGCGCTATTCTTTTTCATTCCATGAATGATAATGCTTGTATAAATTATAATGTCCTTACTTTGAACTCTTCCATTGTCTTCTGTAGCTTGTCTTGCTTTCCCTTTTTTTGGAGAGAAACATTAGGTTGTAAGGTTTTTAGCCTGTTTTCCTAATCTTACATTTTGCAGTATCATCATCATCCTTTTCTAAAAAAAAATTTGGTGGCAGCTAGTGACATTCATGGGTACATGTTTCACAGGATTAGCTCTTTCATTATTTACATCTGCTTGGTTTTCAAGTGAGAATATACTTTTTCAGGGCAGCTTCTTCGGACAGAAATCAGAATGGGTCACTACTTCACCAAAAGTGCGACCTGTCAGAAGATGGATTTCTTCCCCAGAAAAGCGGCCGTTCTGGTTCCTTGATTGCATGTCTGAAGGATCTGTCAATGCTAAGCTTTCTAATGGTACTGATTTTGATGCTCTTCAAGCTTCAGAAGAAGACAAAGAGCCACTTATTGGCTTTGTAAATAGTAAGAATGACTGCTCCAAAGTAGAGGCTCCACTCGAGTTTGTAAATAATGGAGGTGGCCCAAATATGGAGGCCCAGCTCGGTGTGTAAATAACAGAGAGAGCCTGAAGATAATGACCTACTTTGCAGATAATGACAATGAGATAGACTGAGGTAATTGCACTAGACCAGGCCCTCTATTATTTCTGCTGGCTTTGAACTTTTAGATCTAGGTAAATGATTATACTCTTCCGTCAATATGTTTTCTCTAGAATTTCATTCTTATAATATTTTTTGCATCCAACCGTGAAATCTAAAACTCTGATGACCACATTAGGAAATAGAAGTAACTAATCTTTATTTGTTGCATGTTAGACATTACTTTGACTTTGCTTCTTGTTAATGCTTGGTCATTGGATCGTCTCTTGTACAGTACATCTAACATGATCGCCATTTCTGATTTTAGCAACCTCACGACCGTTCAAGAAAACCATTTAACTAGGTAGCAACGGTTTTGTGCTTAAAGTGGGAAGAATGGAATTGGGTATGGATCAAATGCAAATAAGGGTGGGAACATAAACCAAATACATTATGGCAAGCTGAGTCTGGCAATTAGCTGTTTAATTATAATCTTGTTCCTACCAAGAGACATCTTATGATATTGATGTTTTTCAAGTATGATCCCTGAACCTTCGAGTTTTTCAGGTCTTGATCTTATAGTTTGTTCGTAAATGCCATCCCACTCAGTTATCTTCATTCTAATGGTGTTCGTGTTTTCCCATTCTAAGACCTCTTAGGTTCCTAAATCAAACGAGCTTCTAGCCAGTGGCCCATGTATGGCCCGTCTAAAAATCAGTTTAGGAATCCCTCATGTTAATGCATGCTTCGCTGCTTCTATTTTTTGTATCCTGTTACATTCTGTGTTACGATTTGAGATGGATTCTCTTGATAGCTCATAGAAGGTGATCAGTTTTGTGGTGTTCCGTTCTGTCAGCTTGTCGGGACCGCAACTGCATACTTTCTCCCAGGAGGTGTATTAGCCCGTGTGCATATTACACACATGATCCGCGTAGTGGAATTTGTACGACGATTTTACTGTGCAGTCACCAGTGGTTGTGGAAATTTGTAGAGGGACTTGGCTGAGAAGCCAGTTGTGGGTTGTGGGATATTTGTTTCCAAAAGGGACAGTGTAAATAGCAGATTCTTGATTATACTTCCAATAATAAGTTGTAATGTGTAAATAAAAAGAAATTTCTGTAGCGTCTATCGTTTCACGCTCTTCTTGTGGGCTTGTGTACTATCTTGTTGTATCCCTTCGTTGACCTCTATGCCATATGCAGCTATCTTGTAGGATGTTAATTTTCTTTCAGATATTCGTTAATTAAACTAATCAAAGAGAGGCATGTTTACAATGATGGAATAGTTTGATGGTATGTCATGCACCCTGAAGAGTAGGCAAGCTACAAGTCTGCCCCCAGGTGTACTTGTCCTTGCCCAACTGCGTCCTCTTATTTGCAAACTCTGAAAGCAAACTTCCTGCATTCTTGATCTAGCATTTGGATGTGCTTCCGCCTGAAGGTGTGCAAGCTGAACTGTTAGTGGGAATAGATTGATTATAAAATATGCTTGATTACAGTTACTCTGCCTACCGTTGACAAGTTTCTCATCTTCACCCAGCTAATATCCTCTTAACCTTGTTAATGACATCTTTGAGGAGCTGCATCAATAGCATTCAGATGGGTGAATTCACATATTTCCCCAAGATGTTTTCTTGCGTGAATTTCATGTCCTTGATATTGGATTGTTGCTTTCTTCTCCACAACGGTGTTGATATCCATTCATAATTTATCGCCGGTAAGTGATTATTTTGATCAAACAAAAATCTGCCGAACAGCTCGAATTGACAATATTAATTACTCTGTTGCAAGCTTCTTCTCGGCCTGGGATGCGGGTGGGTGGCATAGCTTCCTCACGTCCAGCTTCACCAGCTCATGCCATCTCATCTCCCTTAACTTAGAGGTCCTGAGAATTTTCTACCATATACTGTTTTGAAGGTAGCTAGATAAGACTCTTAGGGAGACACTGTGTTTGATCTTCAATGGCTATGTGGGAGATTCAAGGTAGAAACGCTGTGGGGAGATGCAATAATGTGGGCAAGCCCTTCGATGCCAGGAGAGTTAATTTTCGTTTTAAGAATGGGTGTCTAGTGAATGTTTGTGCATGGTAAAAAAGCACTGAAACCTCACACGAGATATCAAAGTCCTACACTAAAATATGTACATGAGCGGAATTTCAAGGACGTAACACGTGAGAGGGTTTAGGATATGCACTCAATGTCATCAATGTCTTAAATGGTAAAACTTTACCGAAGTGTAGCCCTTTCTTGGGGATTGCAGGAGGCTGTTTATAACCTTGAATTCTAATATCAAGGTTTCCTTTGCTTCCAAGACTGTAACTGATCAGCCGGCTCACTTAATGGCTAAGTTTATCTTTGCACAGCCTTAGTTGGGAATGCTCCCCCTCTTCTATCCAGTAGATGTACCGACTGCTGGCAGACTTTTTTATCTGTATTATCTTCTTAATGAAATGAAGTAGCTGGTGTGCCTCTTACAAAATAATAATAAAAAAATGTGTGGGAGGGAGGCAGCCGTGATGTACTTTACTTTCCAGATATTATTTTGGAAAGTTTTCACGTGCACCGGATTCCAATCTCGATGGGCATGACCGAGCATGGATCACATGGTTCGGTCTATTCTTGCCATTATTTGCGTCCCAAGCAATCAATTAGTGGGTGATGCAAGTAGAAGAGAACTATACAAAAATGATTCAACTGTTAGACGTAAGTGTCCAAATCTCCATCTTAAAAAAAAAGTGTTCAAATCTCTACTGTATACTTATCTATATAAAAAAAAACAAAGGAGGAGGGCACCTATATTTTCAATCTTACCTTTAAATTGTTGTCATGTTCACGGTACTTGATTTTTCTCCATCCTCCAACTTTTACCGATCTTGGAGAGCCGGCGGTATTCTTCTTCTCAGATGAGATTACTGCCACTCTCAAGCCACTCCAGTTCGCTATAGTAGCTAAACCTTCACATGGATGGCCTCCTTTTCAAGAAATCAAGCACCTGCTTCAACAACGCCTCAACCTTGGTCACGATTTCATCATTGCTGCCATGGATAATCGACATCTTCTGATCCGATGTACTTCTGAGGATGATTAATTATTTGCGTCTATTTCTGCGTGAACAGCTTCTTGTGAAGGGTTTTCTATTCAAGTTTCTGAAGTGGACTATCGACTTTGAATGTGGAAAGGAACCCCCGATCGTTCCGGTTTGGGTTGAGTTCCCTGGGTTGAAACCAAATTTGTTTCACGAAACATGTATTCGCTCTGTTGCAGGGAATATTGGGCGGGTTCTGCAGGTGGCTTTGCATACATCTCAAATTAGCAATGCAACGACAACCTATGCATGTGTCGAACTGGATCTTTTGAAGGATAGGCCCTCAAGGGTTTGGATTGGAATGGGTTCTGCTGGTTTTTGGTAGAAGATCTTATACCAGCGTGTGCCTGAATATTGCACATCATGCTGTTTGTTGGGCCATGCAGCCTCGTCTTGTCATCGCTCTCAAATCTCCACATCCAAATGTGATGCTGCTGGAATAGCTCCTACCGCGGTTGTGCCGGATCTTCCTTCACGCCAAAGGTGGACGCCAAAAAAAGTGTCTGATAGGGATGCTGGACCTTCTGGAATGCAGGGGTAAGTCGTCGAAGGCCTGCTTGGAGCAGTGCCTATGGGTCCGTCGGATCTGGTTGCTGCCGACGGAGCTAGCACTGTGGAGGCGCTTCCCTGCGTTCGGTCATCCTCGCCGCCTGCACAAGGCATCTCCGAGTTGCTCGGGCCGGATCCTGCCGTTTGTGGTGACCCTTCTATAGTTGGCGTGCTAAATCCTCACAATAGGAGGGGAACTTCGCCAATCGGATCGCCAGCTGGAGCCGGCCAAGAACAAGACGCGCTAATCTTTCCTCCGGAAGATTCCCTTCCATCTAATGCTACTGTCGTAGTTGGTTCTGAACAAGGTAGGCCAGTTATGCTGGGCTTTTTGAGCACTAAGTTGGGCTCCTTTAACCAGGCCGCCCAGGAGGAAGTGGAGCCCATTGTCGGTAATACTCGAGATTCGATTCCTGCTCCCGAGAGGTAGCAACTACCTGTGAACCTACTCTTCCAGTTTCTACACAGGTGCATGTGGAGCAGGATAATCAAGTGGAGCAATCTTCTTCTGGGAGAGCTGTGGCAGCTGGAGATTCTCATACTACAGCTAAGGTAGTTACCTCCTTGTCCTTTGCACAAGTAGTGAGTCAGTCTCCAAAGTTTTCAATTATTCAGGAAAAGCTGGTTAATGGAGAGAGCTCCAATACCCTTTCTTGCAGTTCTTATTCTGGACGTCGAAAAAATATTTTACGTCCTTCTCGTAAATGGGGTATTAGGATTTCTTTACCGGTTGCTAGAGATCGTTCCCCTAGTCCGGTGCGACCATCAGAGGTTATCAATGTGCTAGACCCAACCCCGGATAATAATTATGCAGATTGGAGGACGAAGTTTACTTCTGTTGCCGAGCTTGCCAGAGCTGAAAATATATTTATGCCTAACTTTAAAATTGATTCAGAAGCAACTGGTATGGATTCAGAGAAAGATGAGATGGAGCGCTGTTCTCGAAGACCAGGACTATGACCTTGGGCAGTCCTTCGACGCACTCATTCGAGCCCATTGTCGGTAATACTCGAGATTCGATTCATGCTGCCCGAGAGGTAGCAACTACCTGTGAACCTACTCTTCTAGTTTCTACACAGATGCATGTGGAGCAGGATAATCAAGTGGAGCAATCTTCTTCTGGGAGAGCTGCGACAGCTGGAGATTCTCATACTACAGCTAAGGTAGTTACCTCCTTGTCCTTTGCACAAGTACTATAGCTGGAGATTCTCATACTACAGCTAAGATAGTTACCTCATTGTCCTTTGCACAAGTAGTGCGTCAGTCTCTGAAGTCCCCAATTATTCAGGAAAAGCTGATTAATGGAGAGACCTCCAATACCCTTTCTAGCAGTTCTTCTTCTGGACGTCGGAAAAATATTTCACGTCCTTCTCGTAAAGGGGGTATTATGATTTCTTTACAGGTTGCTAGAGATCGTTCCCCTAGTCCGGTGCGACCATCAAAGGTTATCAATGTGCTAGACCCAACCCCGGATAATAATTATGCAGATTGGAGGACGAAGTTTACTTCTGTTGCCGTGCTTGCCAGAGCTGAAAGTATATTTATGCCTAACTTTAAAATTGATTCAGAAGCAACTGTATGGATTCAGAGAAAGATGAATGGAGCGCTGTTCTCGAAGACCAGGACTACGACCTTGGGCAGTCCTTCGACGCACTCATTCTTGGGATAGATCTTCTTTGGAGTTCTAGCTAACTCTCATTTTACCTTGACTTGTAGTCGGTTAGTTTCTGATCTCATATTCTACTTTTTATATATAATTTTAAATTGGCCCTCTTGGGCTTTGGAAAAAAAAATTCCATAAAACCTCGTCAGCCAACTAATTAACCACGGGTCCTACAGATTATATAAAGCTCAATATATAGTACACCCGTTGTGTTTGCGTATGTTATCAAAGTTTTATAATGAGTGATCGGAAATTAACTCATTAAGTTAAACAAATTGAGATGACAAAAGGTGCGGTCGACTGTTCACCGCTGCTATACTTGACGGATGCCGAGATGCTAACACTACTGGGTATAGTTACCTCGATCGCCTGGGTTTTGCCCCCGGCCTTGTTACTCCTGTTTCATGAAAATCCAAGTGGTGCGCCTACACCTACGTGCATACATAATTTATCAAGTCC
Source organism: Colocasia esculenta (assembly GCA_014218235.1). Lineage (NCBI taxonomy): Eukaryota > Viridiplantae > Streptophyta > Magnoliopsida > Alismatales > Araceae > Colocasia > Colocasia esculenta. Next base: position 29,595 of record JACBKR010001580.1, on the reverse strand, counting down.
CAACGGTGGTTTAGATATTTTCAGTCAAGTGCAGAGAGCTGCTTAATCATTTATATTCTTGGATCCATCATCCATCGATCATGCATGATAGATTCTATTTATTTATCGAAGCTCGCTAAGAGCACGACGAAGGAAAGCATTACAACTTAACAAACTAGATAGCCACAACCCGCACCCAACAACATCTCTCGAGAGATCTGATAAATCTCTCTTCCACACTCCCCCGAATCTCAAAAACAGTACCACTTCATTCATTAGACATACGACGACTAGTAGATAGACTATTATGTGAAACTTAATTGAGACGTCGCTCGATCGTCCACCTGAAGTCTATTCCTTCGTTGTGACCTGCTGGATTAAAGAGTCGTCGGTGAGCAGGGCGCTCTTGAAGTCCACGCCTTGCACGCACGCGATGTTGTCGGCCAGCACAGCGTTGGAGGAGCCGCTGCAGCTGGAGTCCTCGTAGAGGTAGGCCTTCCAGTCCGGGTTGTAGTAGAACCTGTAGCTCACGGCATCGTCGGGGATGTCGCAGCACTGGCGGTCCCAGCACACGGTGAAGCTGCCGGTGCACCACTTCCCCTTGTACAGGTTCAGCTGGCTCGCGCCCGCCGGGGTGGCAGCGGCGATGAGGAGGACTAGGAGCACCGCCGAGCAAAGGATGGTAGCCGAGGGCCTGCTAGCGCTGCCGGTGGTGGCCATGGGAGAGGGTTGCTATGGATCTTCGGAGGGTAGTACCGGGGAAGGAGAGCTACTCTGTAGTGGTTGGAGATCTCTACCGGCCGCTCCCCTTTATTTATAGGGACGTAGCAGCTGCATTAGGGGTATCCAAATGGCACATCTTCTGTCTTTTGGGGTTTTTTTGTATATGAATTATTGTTAAAATAAATTTATAAAATTATTATTCTTAAAAATATATTTATACGTGTAATTTTTTTTAATAATAATAAATTAATTAAAATTTTAAAAAATATTTAATTTATTTTTTAATTTTTGACAAAAATATAATTCATTACAATAAATATTATCTCATGTATATGTTAAATCATGTGATAATAAAAACTTTCGCTATATTAATTAGACTTGAGAAATGACTTTAACTGTACTCCTCCCTCTACTGCATCTCTCTCGCCCCTTCCCTCCCCACTCTCTCTTTTCCTCCACACCCCTTTTTCTTCTGCTCCGGTGCAAACCCCCCAGATGAGGAGATAAAGGGCAGTCACTTCCCGTTTCCGGCGGAATCCCGGCTGAGATCGTCGGCGCTACGGGAGCTGTCACTCCCCGGCAATCTTCTCTCCGGCGGAATCCCGACTGAGATCGCCCGCTGCCCGGAGGCGAAGGCGCTCGACCTGAGCGGAAACACCTTCTCCGGGAGGGTGGCCATGGAGATCTCCTCTCTCTCTCTCTCTCTCTCTCCAGCAACCAGCTCCGAGGGGGCCTCGAATTCCTCACCCTCTTACCCAACCTGGAGAATCTTTCGGTCGCCGACAACCTCTTCACGGGGCTGGTGCCCCTTTCCCTCTCCTCTTTGCGCAACCTTCTCTTCCTCAACCTCTCCGGCAACCCAGGTCTCCGAGGGGGGGCCCTTCTTTCCGCTGCTGTGCAGGTCGCCCTCCTGGATCAGAACACCACCACCACCGGTGTGGGAGGGGGAGGAACAAAGGAGTAAATCTCCTCCCCAAGCGCTACGTGCTTGTGGAGAATTCCACCGGGAATACTAACATCTAACCTCCTCTCGTTGATGGAAGTCAACTATACTAATTTGAAAAAAAAATTCACGCATTAAAAAAATATATTTTCAAGAATAATAGTTTTTAGATTCATTTTTAACAATGATTTATATGTAAAAACCCCTTCCTTTTTTATTTCTACGTATCTTTTGTCAAAAAACGCTTAATTTGGTTTATGTATACTTCTGAAGTGGACAGTACTGGAGTGTCGTTAAGGAGTCGTTTGCTTACTAACGTGAGATGTGGCTAGCGCTGCTCTAAAGAAATTTGTAAGAACATGATATTTTGTTCATTCGCATTCCAATTGGGACTAGTACTTATAATTTATGCTAATTCGTCTACATATATAAAAGATCATTTAGTGGTTGTCCTACCATAACTGTAGTGGTGAGAATTATATCCTTATAAACAGATTAACGTTAGATGCATGATGTATCCATCACAATTGCAATTGTGCCATGAATTACACAACTTAACAAACAAAACCTAAAGATGCCGGCTTGGAAGCTAAAAATGTTCTCTGCTGATGGGATAATCAGAGATTTGTGAACATAAGAGGAGAGATGTAACAGATAGGCTGATCAAGCCTGGTAACGTCCATAGACCCGACTCAAGCCTGACCATTGAAGGGAAGACAAAAGGAAGGAGAGAATAAGATCCTGAAGAAAATTTAGTCTCATGTTTAATGCCACAACTCTTCATACCTTTTAGTTGCCTTCAAAAGAAGATAATTTAGTCTCATATTGAATGCCACAACCCTTCATACCTTCTAGTTGTCTGCAAAGGAAGATCATCTCTCTCTCTCTCTCTCTCTCTCCTCTCTCTCTCTCTCTCTCTCCCCCCTCTCCCTCTCTCTCTCTCTCTCTCTCTCTCTCTCTCTCTCTCTCTCATTAGATCCGGTTGAAAGATGGAGAGGATTTTTTTTTGGAACTGACTTTCTTGTAGCTCCAAATGAGACTCCAACAGCCAACAGATCGTCGTTTTCTCTCTCATCTTAGTGCTCATACTTCAATCTCATGCCCATCCAGATGGTGAGTGATTCATAATCATAAAATTGAAAGTCACATGAGAGAAGGAAACAAACCAAGCCTACCCTGCGACTGATCAGTTGGGAAAAACTAGGACTGCTTGAGATTCTCCTAAGATTGGAGCACCTGCAATGATCCAATTAATTGATTGATAAAATCCACCGAGACTTATAATTAATTTTTTCAATTTTAGTTTTATAATTTACATTATATGATTACTTGTGCAATAAATATTTGTCAAAACCCATAATCACAACCTTTCACATTAACTAAGAGAAATGTTTGTTATACTCTTGCAAAAGCGCCCATTATTGGGCAGTCCGTCTGCATGACACAATGGGACTCACCAAACATTTCTCATCACGCCCCCTTGTACACATCAAATATTTCTCTTTCATCTAATCATTCACGCCAATATATATTGACATTGACGCATATGATCACACCGGTAAGATATATATGATATTGCAAGAAACCATATTTATTCCCCCCACCAACTAACGAGGAAGGACGTGGTGGGACAAAGCCCGTTCATTCATCCAGCACCAAAAGTTGCGCCCCTTATTTACGCGGACGGATGTACGTAAAGTCCCGATGCAAATCTTTGATACCATATTTAATTAAGCGTCCATATAGTACTGCTAGCTAAGTTCTTGTGATACGCATGGCCTAATATTTTAATTGTATTATGACCATAAACTGTTTAATTAAGATATTGTGTGGCTGGTTGAGCGATTACGACGCCAAACACAGGAGTCTTACGACATGCATGGTTCTCTCTCTTGCGACCCCGCTGCAAGTTGATATTTTTCTAGGCATGATGTCATAATTTAGTGAGACCAAAATATCAACGCACTAGCACTGTTATTTCTTTCTTTGTATGAAGAAAAAAAAAAGAAATATTTATTATACGTTTGATATGCAATTACATTAATAATGTTATTTTTTCTATGAAGAAAAGTGAAAAATACTTATTATAACATTATTAATATATTAATTATTGACCAGCGTGTAGCGTATGCAGTAGATATTTTATACTTGTCAGACTTTTGGGAGGTGTTGGCGGGGTGGGTAGAATAAAATATGATTTCCAGAGTGCCGAGTCCATTAATAACCTGCCCCTCTGGACCATGATGCATGTGGGGGTAGATTAATGAGCTGATCTGGCTGTGTTCCCACTACTTGGTTAGTCCCTCGCGATCGCTGCCTTATCAACTTCATTAAATGTCAGTGATTCTGCTGCACCCACCAATCCACCATGAACGTGGCGGCTAGCAAGCGACGATATGGGTGAGCCCGATCTTTGCATTCAATGCCAAGTGGCTCCCCCTTTATTTATTTTTTTTTGGCGCATTCACATTTACATATTAATAAGATAAGTTAATTAAGAGTCTCTAATAAATATTTAATTTATTTTTTATTTTTAATAAAATTATAATTTATTACAGTAAGTATTTTTTTATAATTATAATATACGTTAAATTATATTATGGTAAAGACAATCAGAGATTTCTAATTAAAATTTTTTATTAATAAATTCTAGAGTCGTCTATTGATCTCGATGCTGTTGTTATTTTTCCATTAAATAATTAACCTGTCTACCTCGGAAAACTCAATTTTATTACATCATATAACCGAGAGAGAGAGAGAGTTTCACTTGAATACTTGATGCAAAAACGGGGGGGGGGGGGCGTTGTCCGCTCAGTGTTAGGACAGTTTATAGTTAGTTTTGGGTCTATTCGATTTGAAGACATTTTAAATTCAACTCCAATTGAAACGAAATTTTTTATGAAGCGAATCAACTCAATCAAAAAAAAAATGATGAATCGAGTTTTGGTTCGGTTCGATTCGGTCTATCGATTTGAGTTTATTAAATATATTTTTAGGTTATATATATAGTAAGAATAAAAATTAATGATAAAATTAATAAAAAAACAAGTGAGTAAAAAATTGTGATAAAAATAATGAGAATAAGAATCAGTGATAAAAAGAGTGAAAAAATTAGTGAGAAAAATAGTGAAAATAAAAATTAGAGAGACAAACAATGAGAATAAAAAATACAAATAAACATATGTGAACAAATAATGACAATAAAAATCAGTGAGAGAAACAGTGAGAACAGAAATCAATAAAAATAGTGAAGATATAAATCAGTAAGAAAAGTAGTGAAAATAAAAATTAGTGAGAAAAACAGTAAACTTTAAAAATAGTGAGAAAAATAATGAAAGATAATTAAAAGTTGTTATCCATTAGCAGAAAATATAAGTATAAAAATAACTAAAAACAATCTTTCAAAAGTCAGTGAAAATAAAAGAATAGGAAAAAATAGTAATAAAAACCATTAAAAATAATTCCATTTATTTGTTTTGTACGGTTTGATTTGGTTTACAAATTAAATCGAATTATTTAAAATTAATCTAATTTGATTTGAGTCACTGACCCAAATTCTAATATTTTGAATCGAACTGAATTAAAAAAATGTATTCAAATTTTTTGTTCAAATTAAGAAATAAACACCCCTACTCACTGACACGACTAAGAGGAAATTAAATGTTACTGCAATGGCTGGCAGTACATCTGCAACTGATGACAGCTGTCATTGGACATCTACTAAATGCCAAAATCAATTCAATCAGCCCATTTGCCTGCACCGCATGCAACTGGACCATCTCTCTCGGTACAACAGCAATAGCCAAAGGACAACTCGTCACACATATTTAATTGGTGTGTGTCATAAGATTCTTCACTGCGGTGGAGTGCACATTAAACATCAGGTGAAAAAGGAGAGACCTCGAGTTTAAATTTAAAGTAGGGTAGAGATTTTCAATAATATTGGGTTATTATAAATAATGTAACAAAAAAAAAACTTAGAACATATCAGGCGGGTATCTATTTTAGGCTGTCTATCATATTAACGTGATGAATAATTCATAGAGAGAAATTACGCACGTCACTTCCTTCTGATGTGTTCTAAATAGTTCTCAAAAAAAAAAAAAAGAGTAAATGTTATACTGATCATTGGCGACATGGCATACAGGATATTCATAGGAGATAACCTATATAAAAAGCTTGGGAAGACAAAATATTTGATTAATGGTGCATATACTAGTAAAATGTTATATATGTAAGCAAAACATTTAAGACCTTGAGAATTCCTATTAACTAGGTGTCTTGTCTCTTCATACTTTTTCCAAGTCAATTCCGATCGGTGCACATTCATTGAATATGTTGCTAGATGTTGATACACAACAGTGATAAATGATAGGGCTCTTGCAACCCTCTCCAGGGCTCAACCTAGTAAGGCCTCTCAAGGGCCTTATATTTCGGCACAAGAGGCTCTTAGCACTGTTAAGACCTCTCTCGTGAGGGGAGTAATCCCACCACCACAAGAAAAAGTGCGATTATCGACAGAATTTTTCAACGGAAATATGTTGTCGGAAAAATCGTCGATATTTCTGACGGTTATGTTTTCATCGAAAATATTAGTCGAGTTTTCTGACGGATTATATTCCGTCGGCAAATCCGTCTGTATTTCCAACGACATATTTTCGTCGAAAAATTCCGTCGGTAATATCAACAAATTTACCGACGGAAATGATCCGTCGAAAAACCTGAAATTTCACCCCACCACCTCGCCTTTCGTGCCCCCGTGCTCTCTCTCTCTCTCTCTCTCTCTCTCGTCTCCGGTGTACGTGTGCCGCCGCGCTGCCGCCACCTTCGTGACCCCGCGCCACCGTCGCGTCCCCGCGCCGCCACCGCGACCCCCGCGCCGCCGCCGCTACCGGCTTGCTCGCGTCGCTACCGCTACCCGGCCCGCTCCCGTCGCTCCCATCGCCGGCCGGAGGTATGCCACCTCTCCCCCCTCCCCCTCCTGCTGCCCCCCTCTAGGCGACCCCCCCCCCCCCCCCCGTTCCCCCCATATATAGTCCCCCGCCCCCTCCCCCTCCTGCTACCCCCTTCTCCCCCTCCCCTCCGGGCGGCGACCCCCCCCCCCTCCTGCTGCCCCCCTCTCCCCCCTCACCTCTCGGCTACCACCCCCCTCCCCCTCCTGCTGCCCCCCTCTCCCCCTCCCCTCCGCGCGACCGCCCCCCCCCCCCCCCCCCCCCCCCCCCCCCCCCGTTTCCCCTCACAGTCCCCCCTCTCCCCCTCCCCTTCGGGCGACTGCCCCCACCCCCGGTCCCCCACAGTCCCCCCCTCCCCCTCCTACTGCCCCCTCTCCCTCTCCCCTCCGGGCGACCGCCCCCCCCTCCCCCTCCTGCTACCCCTCTATCCCCCTCCCCTCCAAGCGACCCCCCCCCCCCACACAGTCCCCCCCTCCCCCTCCTGCTGCCCCCTCCCCTCCAGACAACCGGCCCCCCCCCACCCCCCCCCCCGGTTCCCCCCATAGTATAGTATAGAGATTAATTATTAATAGATGTGTTAGTTGTAATAAAGGTAAATTTTATTAACATTTTTCTTGTAGGCTTATAGAGATTCTCGGATTGGGTTGGACATTCAAATGACTAATCTAGAAAAAACTCAAGTCTAAAGGACCAGAACACGCAACCCGGGGGTCGAAAATCCCAAAATGGGATCCGATCGACGTGTCGTTCGCTCCGACACGACCGGGTGGGTGAAATTGACGTATGCGAACTGACGGAATCTGAATTGGATTCCTGGATTGGGTTGGGCGTTCAAATGACTAATCTAAAAAAAACTCAAGTCTAAAGGATCAGAACAAGCAACTCGGGGGTCCAAAATCTCAAAATGGGATCCGACAGACGTGCCGTTCGCTCCGACACGACCGGGTGGGTGAAATTGACGTGTGCGAACTGACGGAATCCAAATTGGATTCTCGGATTTGGTTGGACGTTCAAATGACTAATCTAAAAAAAACCCAAGTCTAAAGGATCAAAACACGCAACCCGGGGGTCCAAAATCCCAAAATGGGATCTCATCGACGTGCCATTCACTCCGACACGACTGGGTGGGTGAAATTAACGTGTGCAAACTGACGGAATCCGAATTAGATTCCCAGATTGGGTTGGGCGTTCAAGTGACTAATCTAAAAAAAACTAAGTCTAAAGGATCAAAACACACATCTCGGGGGTCCAAAATCCCAAAATGGGATCCGATCAACGTGCCGTTTACTCCGACACACTCGGGTGGGTGAAATTGACCTGTACGAACTGACGGAATCCGAATTGGATTCCCGGATTGGGTTGGGTGTTCAAATGACTAATCTAAAAAAAATCCAAGTCTAAAGGATCAAAACACGCAACCCGGGGGTCGAAAATCCCAAAATGGGATCCGATCGATGTGTCGTTCGCTCCGACACGACCGGGTAGGTTAAATTGACGTGTGCGAATTGACGGAATCCGAATTGGATTCCCGGTTTGGGTTGGGCGTTCAAATGACTAATCTAAAAAAAAACCCAAGTCTAAAGGATTAGAACAAGCAATCTGGGGGTTCAAAATCCCAAAATGGGATCCGATCGACGTGTCGTTCACTCCGACATGACCGGATGGCTGAAATTGACGTGTGCGAATTGACGGAATCCGAATTGGATTCTCGGTTTGGGTTGGGCGTTCAAATGACTAATCTAAAAAAAACCCAAGTTTAAAGGATCAAAACAAGCAACCCAGGGGTTCAAAATCCCAAAATAGGATCCGATCGACGTGTCGTTCACTCCGACACGACCAGATGGGTAAAATTGACGTGTGCGAACTGACGGAATCCGAATTGGATTCCCGGTTTTGGTTGGGCGTTCAAATAACTAATCTAAAAAATACCAAGGTAAAGGATTAGAACAAGCAACTCGGGGGTCCAAAATCCCAAATAGGGATCTGATCGGCATTTCGTTCGCTCCGACACGACCGGGTGGATGAAAGTGACTTGTGCGAACTAACGGAATTCGAATTGGATTCCCGGTTTGGGTTGCGCGTTCAAATGACTAATCTAAAAAAAATCCAAGTCTAAAGGATCCAAAATATTTTCTAATTAAACTTGAAGAATAATCACATGTTTTAAATTTAATTTTTGAAAATAATATTTATATATTAATTTTTATTAATGTTTCCCATATTAATTTATTTTAATATAGGATCCTCCGGCACCTGATGATCATGAGGCGAGGACGGCAGACGATCCAGCAGACCTGTCTTGATTTTTAGCATTTATTATTATTTATAATTTATATTTGTTGTGTTTTATGATTTTATGTTTCATTGTGAGTACATGTTATTGTGGAATGCATGAATATTTTAACAGGTTTTGTAATTTATCATTGTTAATTTTTGTAATTTAAAAAAAATATATATTAGTTATTTCCGACGGATGTTATCCGTCAGAAATTTATAGTTTACCGACGGCACTTATCCGTCGGCATTTCTATCGGAAGTTCCGACGGAATAAGTTCCGACGGATTCTTTCCGTCGGAAGTTACCGACGGATTTTCTGACAGATTTTTTGACGGTCTTCGATCGGAATACACTGACCAATTTTTTGACAACAGTTTCCGACTAACTTCGGTCGGAAGTTACCGACGAATTTTCCGACAGAATATTCATTCGGAATTTCCGACGGATTGCCGACGGATTCGTATTCCGTCGATAATTTCTGACCAAAATTTTTTGACGGACGTTTTCCGACGACTATTCGACGGAAAATTGTCGGAAGGCATCCTTTCCGACGAATTTCCATCGGATTTCCGACGAATTTCTATCGGATTTCCGACGAATTTTCGTCGGACTTCCGACGGATTATGTCCATCGAAAATACCACTTTTTCTTGTAGTGCACATCAATTCCTCCCACTTAAGGAGAGACCTCAAAAGGCGATGAACAAGGTAAAAAAAATGGATAGATATCACCGTTAGATGCTGTCAACACATATACACGGAAGATCATATTCAAAAATCATCTTTAAAATCGACTTTTATGCAAGTTGAGATGAGTCGAGTCAGGCGAGTTCTTGTTCAAGTTGAAGTCTTATCAGGTCCAATATAATTTCTCATCCTTTGAATTTATATATAGAGTTAGGACGACTGACCATATCAATATGCACTAAGTATTAGTCCATTTAAAATTAGAGTACTTCCATCTTAAAAAATTAAGCTATTAATTTGACCAAAATATTCCACATAATGATATATATATATATATATTTTAATGTCGAGCTTAATAAAATTTGGAGGAGTTACCAAGAATTATGGAAATATAAGAAATCATTTTAAATTAACTAAGATTTTGAAGGCCAATGTAAAATTTTCATTTTTTTTGAGCTGGCTTCTCGAAGAACGCAAGACTCGGGGCGACAGTAAAGTCAACACCTAGGGCTATCAATAGATCGGACTAAGGCTGGACTTATATGAACCCGGTCCAGATCTGACTCATCAATATGTAAGTCCGAGCTCGGCTCACGTCCGAACTATGTCGGGTCAGACTGGGCTGGATCTAATATTTTTACAAAATTATAAAACTCGACTAAGCTTCGGCTCGGCCTGAATACTTAAATAAAAATTAAATTAATAATAAAAATAATATTTTAATAATATAAATTTATAATCTCATTCAATTAAGTAGAATTTTGATATTACTTATTTAATTTATTTGAAAAGAGAGTTTTTAATTTTTAAATAAATAAAATAACATAATTTTAAGTAAGTAAAATATAAGATTTGAAAAAAAAAATGGATCGGGTTGATCTATTGAGCCGAAATCAAAACTTGAGTCTGATTCATAGACCTAGACAAATTAAAAATTGAAGTCCTACTAAAAACTCATGAGTCAAAAAAAAATCTTACAACCACCCAAAATTAGGCCAAATCCGCAAATCTGTCGGATTAACCCGTCCCATTGACAGTCCTGCCGACGCCCCCATTGACCCGCCCGCAAGCCGCCGTGCTGGGAGTGGTGCGACCTCACGGACGGTGTCCGCTGCTTCCACCGTCAAATCAGCACCGAAAGCAAAGCGGGACGGGACAACCTGGGCTAGAATAATACACGCAGCGAACGCAGGTGGAGGCTATTATTAATTTGTAACTACGTTAAACCACTGCCCTTCAAACCCAAGTCGCAATTGGGGCATTTATGATACTCTGTTTGGAGTGACATGGATACATATAAGAGAAAATTAACAGGCTCGTACAATCAAAGACTGTGTGAGCGTGCACTGAAGGATGATGATGTATCAGTTTGGAGTCATATAAATGTCAAGAGCAGTTGCTGATCCGCAAGACGACAGACATATTGTTTTTAGATGGATATTGGGAGGGACTTGGTTGGATGTAACAAAGGGCTCGCTGTTGGGGTGCAGAGATGGTCCCCCAGATAGGGACCAAGCTTTTCAAGGCGGCTGTTTGGATTCGACTCCACAACCTCCCACTTGAATATATTGGGACAGGTCCTGCTTATTCTCCATAGCCCCACCGCAATTGGAACTCCGTTAAAATCAACTTGCAAATGAACTAATACATTCGATAAGTAATTTGAAATTTGACTCTATAAAAATTCGACTCGATTCGTTTATTAGATAAATGAACCGAGTTTGAACAAAAATATAAACTTGATTTATAAACGAGTCGAGCTTGAATAAAGATGTGCTCGACTCGAATACGTTCGCGAATAAAGATGTGCTCGACTCATTAAGGATCTTTATGTATGACTTTGAAATAAGTAAATTGGGTCTTATAAACAATTAATTTTTTAGTTGTAAATTGAATTGTGCTTATTAATACATAATATAGACACACACAGACACACACACACACACACAACACACAACACACACACGACACCAGACACACACACACCACACACAGACACACAGACACACACACAGACACACAGACACACACACACACACGACACACAGAACAACAACACACAGACACACACACACACACAGACACAGACCCACACACAGACACACACACACAGCAGACAACACAACAGACACACACACAGACACACCACACAGACACACACACAGACACACACACAGACACAACACACAGACACACACAGACACAGACACAGACACACACAAACAGACACAGACACACACATCACCACAGACACCACACACCCACACACACCACACACACACACACACACAACACACACACACCACACACCCACACACACACACAACACACACACACACACACACACACACACACACACAATACACAGACACAGACACAGACACAGACACAGACACATACCACCACCACAGACACGAACACACACCAGACACAGACACACACACATACACAGACACACACACCACACACACACACACACACCACACACACACACCACACACCACACACACACACACACCATCACACATCACACACACACACACACACACACACACACACACACACACACACACACACACCACACACACACCCACACACACACACACACACAACACACACACACACACACCCACACACACTAGACACACACAGACACAGACACACACACACACAGACACAGACACACACCGAGAAACTTCGCGAGCGCATGTGTTGAGGTGTGCCTGGATGCCACTTGTTAGAAAAGAGGATAAATTCTATATTAGTAGTTATATGAGTTTAATTGAGGGATATTGGACGTACTTTGTTTAATCTGTTGCCAAATAAGTTAGCTATGAATTAGCGCTGGAATACATCCGTCACTATATATTGGATGCTAATTACTAAGAAATGAATTTTCATCACTATTTTCACAATTAGCGGTAGATATAGTGACATGTTAGCCCATCGTTATTTAGAGAAATTTAGTGATTGAGTAGGTTCGTCGCTAAATTTGTTGCCAATCTGTTGCTAAATCCATCACAAAATAAATGAAAAAACAATTTATAATTGACAAGAGAAAAGTGATTTAGCGACAAATGGCCGTCTCTAAGTTAGTCGTTGATTCGTTGCTAAATAGTTAGTTAGTCACCTATCCATTGCTAATTTATATATGCATTGCTAAATCTATTACTAATCCTTCGTTAATCTATTGCTACAAACTACAAATGAAAAGAATAAAAATAAAAAAATCAAACTTTTGCACCTGTTACATTTCCATATGACAATTGACTGAAAAATATAACAAAATCATATTAAAACCATTGGCCAATCAAGTAAAAATTAAATATCGACACTAATTCAATGTTGTTAAATATTTACCTACAAAGTCACAATAATATTTACAAATGCAATGAAGAAGATAAAAATAGAAAAATCAAATGACGAGGCCTAATCATCTGCAAGATAAGTTTCATTGTCGTCGCCATCTACATCGCTTCCAGCCCGATCTCCAATGGTCTACAAACAAAACATAAATATTAGACTTATATGAAGTGAAGAAGAAATAAAAGATCATTTTACATCACTAATAAATATAAACCTAAATCTAAATACCCATGCCAATTCCAAACTAAGAGTCCCAATTGAACTCCGTCGGCTCCCACATGTCAAGTGATTCTCTGGTCACGTTGAAATTGTTTGCACCATTAATTAATAGATTCTTAATTCTATTTTTGAACAAATGTAACATCTAAAATTCATAGATTAATAAAATATAAACCTAAATCTAAGTACCCTTGCCAAATCCAAATTGAGAGTCTGATTTGGACACCATCTACTCCCACATATCAAGTTTGACTCTCTAATCATATTGAAATTCTTAGTACTATAAACATACTCTGAATTCTTTTTTTAGACCATTGTAACTCTCCAAACTAATAGATTAATGAAATATAAACTTAAATCTAAACACCCCTACCAAATCCAAACCTAGAGTATGCTTTTGCGCCCACATGTCTAATTTGACTCTCCAACTGCATGTTGAAATTATTTGCACTATGAATAGACTCTTAATTCTATTTTTAGACCTGTGAAACCCTCCAAAACTAATGGATTAATGAACTATAAACCTAAAAATTCACAATCTATTGTTGGACTATGAATAGAACAAAATAGAAGAAAAACATAATGCACCATGAACTCATCTGGTTGGAGCCCACGGTAGATGGAGGTGGACGTGGATGTGGAAATGCTGCTCTCGTTGCATGAAGATTTGGGACAACTGTCTGATCAAATCAGTTGTCCAACTATCTGACAAGTGTAGTGCAGTAGTGGTTGAGGAGCTCAATATCCGGCTACGATGGTGGTGGCGATTGTGTGAAGTTGTAGGATGTTATTGAGCACCCTAACTCTATAGTAGAGCACATGAATCCACCAGCATCCCAATACCAAATACGAACACTCGGCCTTTCTTTGGTTGACGAATTGCAGCCAACCAAGTGATCAAAGCATTAAATTGTAGATGCTGAGAGGAGTCCTCAGCATACTACTCTATCAATTGTCGCTCGTATGACTCCTGAATAAAATAATTGTTCAAATTGTTAATTAGAAATCATTAGTTTAAAATTTTGAGTTGATAAATACCATAACAAGAAGTATATACCACCACTTCTTTCGCCTTCTGCGAGACAAATTCTCTTGATTCTGTACGTTTATATGTATGATAGAATAGCTCTGTGTAGCTATAGGCCACCGGGTCGCCTCTCTCCTCCTCCTATAATTTTCAATTATGAAAGAAAATTAGTTTAACGCATAACTCTTCCAAATTTTAAATTATAAAATGAATAATGACCAATCTCTTCTTGTGGCTCGCTAATGGAGCCATTGGTATGCAAACTAACCACAACCATTTTAGCTCAAATTGTGTAGTGACGGTCGACCGTGCTTGGTACTCTTGCCTTGCCCACTGGTCGCACATGGCATCCCAGTAGTCTTTCCTTATCGCAGGAGGGCCGTGGTCCTTCCATTGGAGTGGATCAGCCACCCCACCAACCGCCCTCTTTGCTTACTCTTCTTCTTGATAAGGTAGTCAGTAAAGTGTCTCCCTGTGACCTTCTCCCAGATTATCCTCGCATCCTCCTCTTGCTTCATAGTCGCGGAATGATAAGTGCGTTGTAGAAATTTTAAAAAGAATAGTAATAAATTAAAATAAAATACATTAAAATAGAACATACAAAAAATGACTGGAAGAGGCTGTCGAGGACATCCCTTAGGTAGTCCCTCCACTGTGCCACCAGCCTGCTTAGATGGTGGAGCAAGGATTTCATGATTGTGCGTGTCACATCTTGTGGCTCGAATTTCATGCTGGACATTATTTATTTTATGTTAGAAAGAAAATATTGTGTTACAAACAAAAAGATTTAAAATAAATAATTAAACACTTATGACTGGCTGTTGGCGTACGACAATATGACTTGTGCGATACATCACTCCCCATCGTGCTAACATTGTCACCTCTCTTTGGCTTGAACTGAGGATGCCCACCAATGGAATATGATTGTGTATTTATTTGTCCTTTATAATGCAACATACAATGATTCTGGAAAATATCTTTTTTCACTTATCCAATCCAAGCTCATTAACCATCGTCTTTGCACTATAGTATAGTTTTTTGGCAACTTCTTGGCAACATGTTTTTCACCACTAAACAAAAAGAGTCAAAACAAGCCTCGCTCAAAGTGTGCTCTGATTTCAGATTCAACAGTTGAAAGACTGCAGACCAAATGGTGTCTCTCACAACCATCTTACAAAAGCTCATCAACATCCCTCAACAATTTATAAGATCGGTTGGCTTCATCATTAGGTGCTTCTTTGTTGACCCCACCCACAAAATCGAAACACATATCGAGATCGATAAGGTAATGCAATTTAGGTCTTGCAGCGTCAAACACTAAATTGATATACGGGTTATCTTGAACAACCTCAATCCTTACTTTTGTATGTCCCTAGAATTTCTCACCATGTGTCATCCAATTCACGTACCCACACTGACAAAATCTTTCTTGTAAAGGTGTTATGCAACATCAAATGTCCGAAAGAATCAATTATTTTTACGAACTACACAAGGGCACGTAATACGACCTTTGGAATCCACTATACTAATATTTCTCACTGCAAAGTTAATGAATCCATCAACCTCCTCTAAAAATTTAGATGACAACTCTCTACCTACAATCTTACGGTATCCACTCATAGTGTGTAGACATTTTTTCTTTACAAATATTAAACAAAATATAAGTACACATTATTTTGTAGTTAGGGAACATGTACACTAATCTACCCGTACTAAACTGATTACAATCTAGACACTAATGTCATGTTTGCTATCGGATTCGGGATAGACCGAGTATAAAGTGAAGATATCTTCAAAATTTTGAGAATTTTCTCAATTTATTCTCGATCTATTCTAATACCAAACAGCCCCTTAAGTGTTTACAAGAACCTAGTCCGTCTATAGATATCGAAAGATTGAGAATTTTGTGTCATATGTATGATGTATTTTCTCAAAATTTCGGCAACCTGTTGGCACACCTCCAATCTACCACCATTTAGATACTAATTCCAAGCAATGTTTTATCAAAGCATCACTTAAATTAGTATTAATGTATATTGAAGAAGAGTGTCGAAATTATGCTACCGATGTATTACACATATGTCACAAATTCCCAATAATCTTTTGATATCTGTAGAAAGTCCGAAAAAAGTCGGACTATTCAAGACTTCAACTATATATGTACATGCATCCCTTAAATTATGTTCAGCAATGCATAAATATTAGGTAAAGTCTTGCAGGTATCTAGACACTGGCAAGACATCTTAAATTCCTTAAAAGAAATTTTCACACGATTATCTAGACAAATTGAACAATTTGGAACATTAAAAAATTTGCTTGAATCTAAAACACACATGATTATTTTTTTCCACTGTTTGATGAACAGTTAAAGATATATTATAAAGTTAGTCTCGCTAGATTATATATACGAAATGGAACGTTTACCTGAGCACAACGTTACACTCAAATACAAATGAAAATGAAGACCTACGTGCATTAAAAAAAAACTACGTAAGTACTAATTATGTTCCACAAAAGGCTTGGCTGATCTCCAATCGCCAACCCCCAGTTGACGCTGATCTCCAATCGCCGACCCCCAGTCATCGATTACCAGCTGCAGACTGTTGGGGCCATCTGTCGTCGGTCATCGATCGCCAACCAGTAGGTGTCTGTCATCGAATGTTGGTCGCCAACTATTGTAACCAGCTGCCTTGCGCCGGGCGCTGGGCACCGACTGTCGAGTGCAGGGCACCAATCGTTGGCTAACAAGGCACGGCCGCCAACCGTCGCCAGTCATCGGACGCCGACTACCGACTACCGAAATGCCGGAATAAGAGCAGCATAAAAATCTTACATGAAAAAGATATAAGAGAAAATGGTTTACATTGAAGATGCCAAAATTCATGAATTTGGGGTAAAAGATTTTTATAGATTAACTTTTTAAGAGTATCAAATAAGTCATTGTAGAAATTTTTTTATGAAAATATTTTCTTACATGAAATTTTAGGGATCCTAAGTTAATTTAAATAGGAATCGGACATCCAAGTTATACTCCTTTCTAGTTGCAGAAAATGATTCCATAATCGGTGCATTGAATGTGACAAAATATCATCCAAGTTTTTAGAAAAAGGAAAGGCGGACCTACGTTTTACACCGTCTTATAAGCTTTCCTGCAATCAGGAGAAATAATAAAGTTGGGAAAGTGCTTCACATTAAAATCAGATTTTGACATGTGAAATTCACATTGAATAAATCCAAGCAAAGAGAATATAACTACACAAGGACTTCTATCCGTTCAATGCAGATGGAAACATACTGTTCTATAGACTTCAAAGCATGTTCTACTTTGCCATCTCATAGACTTCTTAAAGCAAAGTTTCCAAACTATATATTTTCCTTTGCTTTCCTACCACGTGTCACACTTGCTTCCTTTTTCATTATTGCACATTTTTGAACAATGAACTCATTGTTAAGTGTCATGTTTCGATGCGGAATATCAGAACAGAAAATTGCAAACATGCAAGTATAGACTTCAAAACTATTGGACAATAGAATAATAGAAATCAACTAATTTTATTCACAATCAATTTTCGTTGTCCATTACATTTACTAATTCAGAACCAAAACATAGGTCAAATGACACCGTTGAGAAAAATAAAACTGACTAACTTTACTAGTTTAATACACTACTAAGACACGCTATGATAACTTCCTTTTCACGCTAGACTCCATCAGGGACGCTCGTTCATTCTTGATAAATCTCTGTCCAGGTATGTGTTGTCTTCATCATCAATCTCATCTGAAACAGCCATGGATAACACTTGATGAGCGATAACACTTAGTACGTCTTATATCTTTTAACCAGACAGACTTAAAGTGATTAATGAATTAAAAAATAGATTAACTAAAGAGCATATGTCATCTTAAGTCAAGTCAAAAAGTAATAGCACGAAGATATCATGTAGTAATGAGTATAACACGATAACATGTAACAGTAAAATAACATGTATCATTCAAGTATGTAACAAGTATTGTCTAGCAATTTCACGAGTATGGTTGTCATAGATAGTCGAGATAGTGTAGCACTTGGGTGTAATGTCAGACAACCTGATCAATTAACTCCCACAGGCACTAGCACTTTCCTGTGCACCTCTCAGTACCAAACTGGGCCTTATATTGCCAAGTATTAGTCATGTTTCTTATATTTAGACAATTAATCACAGTCATATAGAATACCAAGAATAGTAGAGAAGGGTAGATGAATAGACGAGAGTGTGAATGAACAAGAATAGATGAGAGAGGGAATCATGAGATGAGAGTTTTTGCATTAACCAGAAACATAGATGGGTCATGCACGAGAAACAACATGAAAAATCACAATAGTAACTACTGCAAATAGTACCCTCAAGTCCTGACAAATTGGTAGAGAATGCAGTCTACCTTGTGGAGGTGACCAGAACGCGGTTAGGGGGTCGGGTGCGTTAATAGGTAAGTCACGGTCCTCCTGTCTACCTTGTTTAGTAAGCGATCATTAGAGAGGGCACGCTCACAGAGAAATTCTACAGGCTAGTTGGATCATATTGTCCAAGTCCAGCATGGTCCCTAATGTTGTTCAAGTGTTAATGGCACAACCATCTCAGCGTCCTAGAGGAATTCCAGGCTCGCAGAGACTTACGGAGGTCTTAGCAAAGGAATTCTAGTATGGCAGGAAGAATACTCGACGGAGGGTTCTCACAATATCAAGATAGGTGTTGGAACGTTTTACTTGGTGTTCTAAAAGACTTTTAGAACAACGAAACAATGATAATGGTGTTCCAAAAGGGCGATAAAAAGTGAAAACAAGTCCTTTTTTAATAGGGGTTTAAGTGAAAAATTTTAATATAATTACTAGATTTTATGAGGTATTTTTATAGCAATTTAAGCTTTGGGGGTATGAGAGAAAATATGTAATTTAAAGAAAATCATGGATTTAAGAGAGAGGTCATGTAGTTTTATATTCTAAAAAGAATAAGTACACCTTTAACCATAATAGATCTTATGTTAGTGCGTTTAAGACTTAATAAAGGTTTAACAAGTGACATAACACAGGTTAAAGCACATATGGTAGAAAAATTAGGGTTTACAGACTCACAATATGAACGTGGTCTTTCCCGCGTTCATAATGCAGTCGGGGTACGCACCGTGGCAACTTAAGTTAATACGGGGTCTCCTGGGGATGCATTCTTAACACGGTATATTACTAGACTGCATTAAAAAGGTGGTCTTTGTGCTCTCCATCTTCATCATGTAGTGAACCCATGCGCGTTGAACTGGACTCTTTCCTTCATCAGAGCTCTTGCCAAAGTTGCGGTCTTTTAGTGTTCCACTATATATATCAACATGTCTCCATGATAGAGATGAGTTCTCCACAGCCACAAGTTATCATCTCGTGCACGAGAGTTCAAGAGAGGGGTTGTGTTGCCCTAGAGAGGATCTGCCAAAGCCTTGAATTTGCAGAAGCTTGAAGATACAGTCTTCATCATCTAGAAGCCTTTCAAACATTCCAAGGAGTTGCTATTGATTTGAAAGACATGGACTTTGTGCTCCAGTCATAGGATCTTTATCTTGGAGCCCTCTACATCAGCATATCCTGCAGTTTCTCATCATCCAATAGAGACAATCATAAAGCCGACTTCTTGATAGGGGAATCCTTACTCAACCATTCAATTAATGTTCTCATTGTCTGAGTTTCCTCTTTACACTTCAATCTAAATGTTAAGTGAGTGTGTGCTCAATTTGTGAGGTTGGGTTTGTATTCTTGTACCCATCAAATAAGGATCGTGGTGGGGTTAGCAATGCCCATAGGAAACAACCGTGTGGTGAGGGGTTTGTAACTTGTACTCGGCTAAACAAGTTAGTGGAAAGTCGTCAGAGAGGTGTGAGATAGTGAACGTAGATGTACGTGGTGTGTGGTCGAACCACTCTAAAAATCTTGCGTGTACGGTGGTTTGTTCCATCTTCTCTATCTACATTCTACGCACGCTAGGATAGCCGGTTACGTTAGTTTCGTCTATAAATTTGTTGTATTCCGTTGAGCTACTCAAGTTGTTTATTCTGCTTAATTGAGTTTGAGTTAGCAATAGGCGAAAAAGTTTTAATTTGTAATCACCTAATTCACCCATCCTCTCTTGTTTGAGTATTGCACACGTGTACCTCATAGAACACAATCACATTTTCTTCTAGGTAGACAAAATGTTTTGGTAGATAAAATATTTATTTAATTCCTTATGAAAATGTACTTTGAGTTCAAACAGGAATATAAACAAATGTTTTATAGTTAAGCATCATTATAAAAATCTTTTAATCGTACATATAAGATAAGACTTGATTCTAAATGATTTTCTATGTAAGAATCATTTTTTTAAGTCTTTTTGAATGTCATACTCATTTTTCAGTTTTGTGTGAGTGTTGTTTTCTTTGTAAAACATAATTTTTCATTCTTAAAGGGACTCAATAGATTTGTCATTATTCAGAGAGTTGTTTGTGTGAGACTTGATGACTAAAAATTTTGTCATTATTTAGGGAGTAGTTTTAAATTAAAAATTGATTTTATTTAGGGAGTAGTTTTAAATTAAAAATTGATTTTATTTAATAGATCTCAAGGAGTAGAATTTTAAGTCTTTGGTGTGTGAGACTCGATTTTCCTCTAAGAGCCAATTTTCTTTAGATAAGTCTCAAGAATTGATTTCAAATCCATGAGTGTGAGTTTTATCTGAGAATATATTAACTCTAAGAGTCGAATTTTCTTTAAAGAAGTCCAAGGGAGTTGATGTTTAAATAAATGAGCGTGAGACTCAATTTTGTTTTGAGAGCAAGGTTGGTCGTACCGCGCAAATCGACGGTGCCACATTCTCCATAAAATAGTATAGTATAGTTCGTATTGTATCAATTGGTTGACCGAAAATATCATAGTCGATCGATTTTTGTCTTTCTTTGAAGACCAAAATAGACTATGGGAACTAGATGTTACCCTGACAGAAATCAGTTGACTGATAAAAAGAAATAGGTCTATTGATTTTCGTCTCAGATCTAGACGTTATCCTGATAGAAATCGATCGACCGATTCTAGACTTTGACCTATTAGGCATTTGGAGGTGCTTACTAGAAGAATCGATTGACCAATAAGAAAAAATCGATCGACTGATTTTACTGTACCATGTCGATCGTGTCGGAGCTCGCAAACCCCCAAGCATGGTACGACGCACGCAATGGCACGACAAATGCTATTTGTGAGTCGATCTTCTTTTAATAAGTCTTAGAGAATCAATTTTTAAATCTTTGAGTGTGAGAATCGATTCTTCTCTAAGAATTTGTTAGACTAAATTTTCTTTAAATAAGTATCTGGAAATCGATTTTTAAAATTTTAAGTGTACGACTCAATTCTACTATAAGAGTCGATTTTCTTAAAAGAAGTCTCGAAGAATAAACTTTTAAATCCTTGAGTGTTAGACCCAATTCTACTCTGAGAGTCAATTTTCCTTAAATATGTCTCAAGGAATCAATTTTTAAATCCTTGACTATCAGATTCGACTCTACTCACTACAAGAAAAAGAGGAATTAGGAATCGAATTTGAGATCGAATATTTCGATCACTATTTTGTTTGAGATCTGAGATCGAATAGTGATTGAAATTATGATCAATGATATTTGCATTTAGTGACCGAAATATTCGGTCTTAAAATTTAAGACTTTAATATGACAAATATTTTTTATATTGCGATTGAATTTTATCTGTCACAATTCGGTCTCAGATCGGAGACCGAATAGTGACCAATTATAATCTATCGATAACTTATTGTAGCACCCTTGATTTAAAAAAACACAAATAAAATGAAAATTTTATTTTTAATAAATGAGGAAAGTATATTTAATTGAACAAAAAGGGGAATAAATAGAAATAGAATGATTTAAATCAAAGCCCATCAAGCTAAATTAGCAATAGGTTGTACTAATAGTCCTAACATGGTTTGTTGGGCCTAAATGAGGAGAGCCCATTATGGATAATTAAGAGATAATTAGGTTAAATTCATACCTAATTAATTAAATAAATGAAGGGGTTAAGATAAATACTAAATAACCTATATATATCTTAAAAAGGAGTCATATACTTACCCTAACCCCCTACCCACTAAATTAGATCTGTTCTCAGCCTTATTAGGTGATAAATGAGAGAAAGTGAGAAGATAATATGGAAATTCAGAGTTTTTAATAGGAGGGAAGAGTTTTAGATTAAAGGACTCTAATTAGCAATCAAAACACCCTAAAACTCGTCCCTAGCAACCCTAAGCCGCAGTAGAGGCTTGGAGGACGAGGGGAGAGGCTGGAGATCGTGGGAGCTTGGAGAAGGGAGCTTGGACAAAGGAGTTTTCATCCCGTTTTCGTCTCCAACTTAGGTTCTTCTTGGATTCGACAAAAAGTAGGCAATTTCTCAAGCTAAATTCATCTAAAAATTACCTTAGGTAGACTTCATGAACCTCTTCAAAAGCCCTCTAGTTTCGTTGTATTTCGCTCATCCATTTGGGCGAATTAATTGCTTGAACTCTTCTGTTACCATGAACCCGAAACCTCATGTTTGCTCTATACCCCCGCATGTACTTGTTCTCTTGCCATGATAAAATTATCATTAACACTAAATCATACTAGCTTTCAAACGCCCCTAGTTTCGCTCTATTTCGATCACCCATGAGGGAGAATTAATTTTTTGAATCCCTATCAGATCTATGCACCCGACCCTTCATGTTTGTTTATGAACCTCGTTCATACTTGACTTCATACCACGATAAAATTAGATAAATACTAAATCTTGTTAGATTTTTAACGCCTCTAGTTTCATAATTTTTCATCATGTATCCATCATTAATTAATTCATTGAACCCTAACTGCGCATGTTTAGGTCACCAAAAGTAACCGATCAAATCATGCCTAAATCTTGTTTATTTTCAAATTAATCATGCATTTGATAGATCTATATGTCTACTTTTGTTTAAAACTAGTTTCGTACTTTTTGGATCACCGTGCTATTTTATATGGAATTTAGAACGTCTATGTATCAAAGAGGATTCACCATGGGAAAAAGGGAAAAATGGCAATCCCACCTGGTATCGCGTCGGCGTGATCCACCGCGATATCAGTGGCATCGCGCTGGCTGATGGCGTCGCGTCAAGAACGCGGCGGCATAAGCCGCCGCGATTCCCCTCCGGACCGGGCCAGACTGGCCAGTCCACCTGTCGCACCCGGCCGCCCCGTCGCGATTTGAATCACGATGGGTAAGTCCGCCGTGTTTTCAAGAATCCGACCAGAATTGAAAAATTGTGCATATACCCTGTTGTTTAAGCTTTATACCCCTTAATTAGCCATGACTAACCATGTTATAGTTATTCGACTTGGTACGTTAATAAATGGCATTAACGATATAAATTTAATTATTTAAAATGACATTTGCACGACTTGTCATATCCTCAAGATTTCTTTACACTTACACACACATAACATTATTAAATGCCATTTGACCCTGATAAATTATGCAATAATATATTAGGTAAATTAGCGAAATAAATGACTAAATTACCCTATTTATTAATACAATTGTCTTCATTTTATATGCGTATTTTAAATACTGTTATCATTTTCCCTCGGCCTTCGAGCACTCGAGGCACGACGGACCCGTTTTCTACACACTTCTCTTGACTTGGACCACCTCTCCACGAAAATACTCTCGACTGGGCCAGGGACTCCTTGTCAAGACCTCCGTAAGTCTTCTTGGCTTTGGCGCACGTCTTTAGTCACGAGCTGGTTGTACCCCAAAACCCGTTACATCTTAGGGATCAGTACGATCTATGGCCTTAGTGTGTTCTTTCCTTATCTTTTGATCACGTCGGACTATCTAGCCTGTGTACACAGCTGGCTGTGGGCGGTGGTGACTTCTACCAGAATGCCGGCCCACAGTGGTGTGCCGTGCAACTGTTACTATCGTGTGTTTACGTTGTTTACGGAATGTCCCTATCTCATCTACTATCTATATCTCTCATCTGTTCACGTTCTCTCTACTCTCTCGTCTATGTCGTCTAGTACCTCTTATCTCTTCTTGGTACTCTATTGGCCATTCGTGTGATTGTCTAAGATAAAAGAAATGACTAATACCAGCGCAATAGGGCCCGATCAGGTCCTGGGAAGAGCGCCCAAAAAGTGCCAGTGACCATGGGAGTTAAAATGATCATGTGTTACGACATGCATCCAACACCAGTTTACTATCTAGATTATCTATGACAATCAAAGTACTATCTCTACAAGTGCAAGCGTGATCGTTACTAGTGCACCCGTTGTGCAATTTACATGTTATAACATTACATGGCCATTCTATTGTCGTTCTCGTTGTACTATTTTCCCTGTGCTAGTTGCTATTGTTCTCTTGTTATCATGACATGCTCTACATGACATTACTCTCTAGTTAGCCTGCCATTAAAACATTAACTATTTAAAGCATGCTTGTGTTTATGAGATGTTGAGTCCTACTGGGCGTTATTCGTTCATCCTGCGTATTTATTTAATGTGTTTCAGGTGAGTCGGATCATGACCACACTCATGAGGATGGGACCGATGAGGAGGCTCGGAGTGACCATTTCAGCAACTAGTGCTATCTAGTAGTAGTCTGTTAGTATAGTTATGAGATAGTGAGTCAGTTAATCATTATGTATAGTTTGATTTTGAATAAAGTACTCTGGGCCCTAGTTTTGGCTCTGATACGTTGATGTATTAGTTAGTTTATGAAGATGATGATTATTAGTGAATGTAATGGAGATTGGTTGGATTATTAATGAAATTGGAGTTTATTTGGTGTTATCCAATTGTGCAATGGTATTGTTATTTATTTTCTCGCTCTGTACTATTTAATAACTGTAATCCCGCTCCGATATTCCGCGTCGGGGCGTTACAGTTTTTGGTATCAGAGCCTAGGTTATTCTTAATATAGGATGATCTAGGTTTGACCTGCCTTGACTGAGTGTCTAATTCCGTACCTATGTGAGACGGGTAGAACCTTGGGTAATAAGATAAAATGAACTCACACACGTACAACTTAATGCAATTCAGTAACTTACATTAAACATTCTCTTTTGAAGGAACTTAAACCTCAACAATGGCAGCGGAGCGTGCACAACCTGTGACATGCAGCAAACAATTCAGCAACTTACTCAGGCTTTCTCCAAGCTGCTGGAGCCAATATAATAACAACAACCGAGGTGCTGGTGAATTACATAGGAACTTCCGCAATCTGAATCCACCCCGATTCAGTGGAACCACAGATCCTGATGAGTAGAAAATTGGCTCAAGGAATGACCATCTTCCGTGTTATGCAATGCGCGGATGGTGATAAGCTACTATTAGCAACATTCAACTAGAAAGGGACGCCCGTGTGTCGTGGGAGTCCGTTGAGAGGCCACCAGAGCAAATGCACAGTCACATGGGAGGAGTTCAAGGAGAACTTTAACTCCAAGTACTTCTTGTTGCCCGGTTGGCTAACCCAGAGGGGGGGGGGTGAATGGGTCTTTAAAAATTTTTCTGATAAAAACCTGAACTCAAACAAACATAAAGAGTTCTTGAAAGGATTAGCAATGGTTAGTAAAAACAACAATCACACAAAGAAGACAATCACACAACACACAGATTTATCCTGGTTCGGATCTCCTCTCCTTAGGAGTCCTAAGTCCAGTCCCTGACAACCCTCAGGATTTCACTAACTCG
Source organism: Colocasia esculenta (assembly GCA_014218235.1). Classification (NCBI taxonomy): domain Eukaryota; kingdom Viridiplantae; phylum Streptophyta; class Magnoliopsida; order Alismatales; family Araceae; genus Colocasia; species Colocasia esculenta. Next base: position 3,666 of record JACBKR010001580.1, on the reverse strand, counting down.
GGTACAGTCCCCCTATGGACAAAAACAACCACCCCTTAGCTGGTCTTCCTTCACCCCTGAAGGAACACAACCCCTGGTAACACCAGGTCTTCCTTCACACACGAAGGGAATAACACCACCCTGGAAACCACCAGGTCTTCCTTCACACACGAAGGGAATAACACAGGAAAATTCTTGAGAGAAAAAGACTAGCCCCTAGATCAAGCTTTTACAAAACTCAATCTGAAGCTACAAGCACTGAGAGACGAAGATCTACACAAAGTGCAATCTCTCAGAACTAAACTAGCTCTTCCTTAATTTTTCTTCTCACAGCACAGGGAGCTAAGAGCCAAGATCGAAAAGACTGAATTTCTGGCTCTAGAGAAAAATTCGAAGACTTGAAAGCTGCAGAGTTCTAGCCGCTCTTCAATATGAATTAAATTTTCTTGATTATCTGTCTTCCGAGCTTCATCTTGTATTTGTATCTCCGATTTGAATGAGGACAAGGAGATGACCGTTGTCTCACAGCTTTGGTGTACGTTAGACTGAAGGTTTTGTGGAAGCTTCCTGTCAACAGTCTTTTGTTCTTTGGAGCACGCAAAGAGATAAGATCTTCTGAGTTTGCTTGTAGTTCCTTCTGTGTCCGTTGTTGTAGGATAGTACATCCTTAAGGTTCTGCAAGGTTGAGCTTTAATGGTAGACAGCTATACTATCTCCAGATGTCAATCAACGTCAAAGCAGATAGACACAAATATAGTAGTAATGCTTTATCGTTCTAAAAGATGCATGCAGAGAATACACCAGAATGGAAGATATGTTCTGTGTCCATGCAGAGATACGTTCAGTCTTTATTAAATGCATGGCAGTCAATCAGACGAGATGCGACTTTGACTATTCAACGTAGATTAATCAAGGAAAAACGTTTAATTAATGGAAACATGACTTATGCAGTCGTTGTGAACTCTGATAGAATCGTTATGATCAAGTTGCTGTAGACTGATAAGAAGTCGTTATGATAACTTATGAAATCGTTACACAACCAAGTCGTTCTATAACAGATGATAAAAGAAATCGTTATGAAACATGGCAAGTCGTTGTAGCTCTCAAAGAATCGTTATGAAACATGGCAAGTCGTTGTAGCTCTCCAAGAAATCGTTATGAAACATGGCAAGTCGTTGAGCTCTCCAAAGAATCGTTATGAAACATGGCAAGTCGATGTAACTTTCTAAAGAAATCGTTACGACAACTTACATAGAGTCGTTATGACGAGCAGTCGTTATAACTTCTGAAGAAGTCGTTACGATAACTTACAGAGTCGTTATAATGAGCAAGTCGTTATAACTTCTGAAGAAGTCGTTACGATAACTTACAGAGTCGTTATAATGAGCAAGTCGTTATAACTTCTGAAGAAGTCGTTACGATAACTTACAGAGTCGTTATAATGAGCAAGTCGTTATAACTTTTGAAGAAGTCGTTACGATAACTTACAGAGTCGTTATAATAAGCAAGTCGTTATAACTTCTGAAGAAGTCGTTACGATAACTTACAGAGTCGTTATAATGAGCAAGTCGTTATAACTTCTGAAGAAGTCGTTACGATAACTTACAGAGTCGTTATAATGAGCAAGTCGTTAAACTTCTGAAGAAGTCGTTACGATAACTTACAGAGTCGTTATAATGAGGGAATTATTATGGCTCTTCTGAAAAAAGATGTATGTAAGACTTACCACAAATGCTTGACTTTCTTTGGGTAATTCCTGTGCTTATGGCTAGATAAACAAGGTTAGAGAAACTTTTGACAGTGTTTTGTTATCACCAAAATAGGCAAGTAATTAATTTAAAAGTACATGGGGATGGACTGTTCATCAATCTCCCCCTTTTTGGTGATGACAAAACTATGATCAATATTTAAGTAGTACTGAGTATTAAACATGAATTAAAGTACTTGAGTCATGATTCAGGAATGTGTCAGACACAAGTAGTAGGTAATCATTCTCCCCCTTTTTGTCATTAAGCAAAAAGCAAAAGGAAAGAGACAAAGAATAAGAGACAATGAGGAGAAGGAGGCACAATCCATTCATTTAAGATTGAGGAGGTACAGGCAAATAATAAGCAGGAGAGAGAAGGGAGGCATAATGAGAAATAGCTTCCCAGGCTTGCTCTTCCTGACGCTTGAAGAATTGCCTAAAGGCACCGCTCTCAATGGAGAAGGATGGTCCCATGATTGGAGCCATCTTGGATAGATAGAGGCTGCGCTGCTTGGTAAGAAACAGGTCATACTCGTCTGGATCCATGGAGGGCAGGTGATGATTGTTTTGCCAAAACTTGCACAGGCAAGAAACTGATCCATGGTGACAGGGTAGAAAATCTGTTTGTCCTTGAGTTCCTGGCGAAGAGCTAAAAACACTTTGTATCTTTCAGCCCAAACGTGGTAGGGATCAGGACCACTGGATTGAATTCATATCCAAGAAGGTTGCAGGAGAGATAGGAGCTTTTCCTTCCCTGGCTTGAGCAGCATTCAGATGTGCTAGCTGCTGAGCAGACAGAGAGTAAAGCTTGGACCCATCGGAGGCATTCAGCCTTTCACATTCTGAGAGGAGAGGGGCAAGGACAGCAGAGTTGACAAACCCTCTATGGTATTCCCGGAAAAGAATCTAGGAAAACCAACCTGAAGGCCTTTCTGAATCTTGATCTGCCCATAACCCTTGCAAAATGCTCAAAAATGGTGGAACCAACCGAAGATTCCATAATCAGGAATGAATCTGAGGCAGGAAAATCTCTGCAGGTAAATTAAGAGTGGCAAAATCTATTCTGATTTCCTCAGACTGCTCAGAGTGGGTTAGGACCTTGATGGCTCTCTTGAACTGGCTGAGCTGAACTTCAGGTAAATTGTTGAGATACCTGTAGTTGTTGAATGTTTGGAAATGCCTGACCAGCTTGATGAGCTTCTGAATGGCAGGAGCCCAGGTGTTCTGGTGTGAAACTGAAACCACTCAGAAAGGGTCAAGGAGTGATCCCTGGGTGGAAACCTTGCTGCCTTAGCCTGAAGGAAGCGACTGTACAGATCTTTATGAGATTTAGCCCATTGCTCCTCAGTTTTGGAGTGGGCTGAGGAGAAGATTTTGGATTTGTCGGCTTTAGACAAAGGAGTATAGGAAGAATAACATCTAAATGGTCAGAGAGGTTAAGAAAGGAAGATTGTGAAGAGTGGCAAAGACAACCTTTTGAAGGTATTTCTTTGTACAGAGAGGTATGCTTGTGGGTGACTGTAAGAGAAAACCACAAGGGAGGGTAAAGAGGAGATGTGGAGGAAGAAAGCTTTCGTTTCTTGAGACAGTACTGGAAGAGTCTATCTTGAAAGGTGGTCACCTACCTTTAGCACAGATTTAAGAATGACCTCTTCAACTCATCCTTGATTTTATCAAGAAAGGGTGAGTCGACTTGGACATCTGTAGGAATTAGTGATAAAGGAGGGAGGTGCAGGGGGGTTCAGAAATGCATCAGAATTGAGAGATCCTACTTCTGGAAGTGAAGATGTACCAGAAGAGGAGGAGACTCCAGCTGAGGATGCTGGAGGGGCCTCAAATTCCTGAGCAGAGGAAAGATGAGAAGTAGAAGAAACAGGAGAGGATGTGATGGGATGAGGAAAAAAAGGTGTGGGAGAGGAAATGGGCCTGATCTGGGCTTT
>JACBKR010001579.1:17500-41193 GCA_014218235.1 Colocasia esculenta | reverse complement strand
AATACTCTGATACCATTTGTGATGACCTAACCAGCAAACTGACACAACAACCATACTAGTTGCTTAATTTCCCAGGAAGGTCACCCATCCTGAGACTACTCTCAACTCAGCATGCTTACTTCAGAGTTCTTTTCCTACTCGAGCTCTGAAAATGACTAGTTCGAGTTATTGGTAGTTTTCTGATTTTAGTCCATTTAACATATTCTTATATGGGGTGTTACAATCTACCCCTCTTATATAAGCGAGGTCCTCGTCGCTGCTCACATATAGCACACAATCAAACCCCGACAGGAATGATTCTAGATGTGACGACCCTCATTATACCGGTACGGTTATACCAACCCCGTCGGTATAGTAAAGGTTATCACAGTGGGACATTTACCCAAACACTATCACATGATTGAGAATACACAAATATAGACACAGAGTCGCGGAAGTAAAGGACTAACTGTCATCACATTTCATCATCCACATTTCTCATACATGATCCATATAGCAAATTAAAGGACTAAACTTTCATAATTGAAATTAAACCAAACTACATTGTCCACAAGATTAAAGTTCTACATTTAATACATAATTTGTCCAAATTACATAAATGATAACTCTAATACAAGCTACACTTTACATACTATGAAACAAAAAGGAACACAACGCCAACTCACAAGCTACTCTCCACGCTCGAGTCGCTCTCCACGGTCTCCTCCAAAAGTGTGTCACCAACTAAACATGTACGCCGAAGCAAGGATGAGTCTAAAAGACTCAGCAAGTAACTCCATACACATCATTCATGAATACATCATAGTAGGTTCTACTATTCCAATTTGCACGGCAATCATACAGCATGCTTGAACATCAATAAGAGACAACCTATCATGGTATTTCTACAAAGTCAAAACACATGGTACATGGTTTAAGATGTTTCACATAACACCCCCTATCACATGCTTTCTACTCATTTAATCACATGAAAACTACACTTCCAATTTGACTATAACATGATGGCAATTTACATGGAATTAGAAATATCATAGCATGAATTACGTCTCATACTCTAACACATTCACTTCACATGGTTACACATTCCCATATTTCACATGGGTCATTTTTCAAACATTTCACATGTACGCAATGTTCACATTCTAACATGAATAGTTCACATGATTTCACATTCACATGTTCACATATACACATTTTACACATGCTCACATTCACATTTCACAATTTATTTGCCGTGACACATGGTCCAAACCACCGCTAGAAGGACACATCACATACACATAACACATAGCACATCACCTAAGCACTACAGTGATGACCTCTTGGCACTGCGCAGACCGGGAGAACACGTCTCCACCCTAACCAGTGGTACTTGTCCACCTCCAGGATTTCATCCTAATGCCCTTAGGATATCTTAACACATTGAACTTCTCATGGGGACCTTTCCATGATACGGTTCCACAGCCCTCTATGGAAGCAGTGTCACACACGGCACATTTTAACATTACCTTCCGATTAACACACGTTTTACATATGATATTCACACTTCTATTTATGCACATGGTTCTGTTCTTCCCTAGCATGATGCCACTAATAACAGAAATCAAGCATTTAGTAGCTCTCATGGATTAATTGTAATACACCTCATTTAACCTTAATCATGGTACATGTATTTATAACTCATTTTCACATGGAATCTCATAGTGTAGGCTACTGTTATCAAATTTTCTTGAAAATTTAACCACATGCTATTTTCGGGTATAAGAACACACATACAATTTTTCACATTTTTCTGAATTCACATGCATTTATAGAAATTAAAACATTCACTTTCATGCCATTCATAAACTAAGTTAACATAGAACATGACATGGGTTTCAGGTTGGTCATGCACAGTCATGAACCACACATACATAATGGCACAAGAAATTTTTCCCAAATTTATTTCTCATCGCACGATTTACTAAAATTTTCACAAGGTCTATACATGCTTTCTATCTCTCATTGTAGGAATTATAAAAATTCACATGAATATGGGAAAATTCCCAAATTTGCAAGGCATGGACTGATACATATACATGGTTCATAAAATTCTACAGCATTAATTCCTCAGAAATCATGGGACACAATTAAACATGCATAATCTCTCTCCTACACATGCCTTTCAATAATTCTAATAAATTATGCCATCTACAGAAAATACAGAAATTTCACATACATCCATTATCTATTTTACATAACATATAAATTTACATTATATCCTCATGCGTAGAAATCCAGAAATTAAAGATATAGGGCAGAACAGTCCACTGTTCTGTAAAGAAACTCAACGGCATAGTCTGGCCGTCAAACAAAGTAAACGGCAATATCGTTGGCCGCTGACTCAAGATCTCAACGGCAATAGATCTGGCCGTCAAGTTCGGACCTGTGTAACAACACAGTCCGAGCTCTAAAGAATGGTGAATGTAGGGGATCCAGGACACGAGAAAATCCATAAAAATGATAGAAACCTCCTAGACACATACATGGACAAGGTGAAAGGGTTACTTGCCTTTGGAAAAACTCCTAAAGGGATCAAATTGGTTGGAGAAGCTCTCCTTGGGCAGTCCCAAGAAGCCTCCAAGATGCCTCCACTCCGGCCTCTGTGATGCTCCCCTCTGAAATCCAGGGTCGGGGATGTGTAGCCGGATGTGTTGTCTCCCCCCTTGTCGAGTAGATCTCCAGATGAAGCCTTGGATCGCCGGATCAAAGCCTCCAAACTCCAAGTTTTCTCACAGGTTCTAGGGTTTTTGTTTTTCTCCTTGCAAAGAGCCAAGAGAGCTCTTTGGGGTTGCAACAAGGGCTCTCTTAAGAGAGGACCCTCTCACCCCACGCAAGAGGTCGGTTGGAAGGCCAAAGAGCCATTGGGGAGTGGTTGGTATCTCCCATCAAGGCATGGCACACCATGCTGCTACAGACTGGCCTACCATGACCTAGACGTCCACCGATATGGCCGTCTACTTAATAATCGACGTCCACCTATATGGACGTTAACAATAAGTGAACGTCCATTCATGTTGACGTCGACTAACCCTTCGGCCAGAACCCAAAACCATGCAAACCCTAATTTCTCCTAAGTTCATGCATGCAATACATAGGGTGTAATGCACACACTCACTATGTCACGAAATCAACCGATATACATACAACTAAGTTTATACATACATTCATAAGTACACCAAGATATGTATACATATACTTACACGATAATGCATATACATACACAAGCATAAATTGCACACAATAAAATAATAAGGACAAAATTCGAGGCCTTACACTAGAGGTGGCCCCCACAGGCTCAAGTGGCTCCCACTATGGGGCACTTTGCGCCATTATGGTCTCAAGAGGTGGCTCCCATAGTGTAGCACTTTGCCCTGTGTGGCACTTAGTTTCTGCACTTTCGGCTGGGCAAGGCTCTGATACCATTTGTGACGACCTAACCAGCAAACTAGCCCAACAACCATACTAGTTGGTTGACTTCCCAGGAAGGTCACCCATCCTAGGACTACTCCCAACGAGCATACTTAACTTCAGAGTTCTTTTCCTGCTCGAGCTCTGAAAATGACTAGTTCGAGTTGTTGGTAGTTTGCTGATTTAGTCCATTTAACATATTCTTATATGGGGTGTTACAAGGCATCTCTCCCCTTAAAGTGCACTGTCACTACCTTCACCTGATCTTCAGGTTGTACCAAGCTCTGGCAAGGTAGACAGCATTCCTTTTGAAGATCTTGAATTGGGGCAAAGGGTTGTCTACAAAGTCAATTTAATGTGCATCTCCATCCATAATTGAAGTATAAATATACTGCCACAAGTTGGACCTCCCATGCAAATGGAGTCTAATGAACTATACAAATGACTTAAGACAGCTTGACTGGAGTATTCCCCAACACCAAATGCATCACTATGCTCACAAGTTCAACTTGCAAGAAGTCTCTAGTGGTAGGGAAGAGGAGAACATCGGCCAGACACATAGTCAGGTTGTCTGTCACCATCACGAACCTTAAATGCTTCCACTCAACACTCCAATCTGCCCACGAGATTTCACGGATCTCATTCTTCAACCATGTAGATAGTGTAACGCCCCGACGCGGAATATCGGAGCGGGATTATAGTTATTAAATAGTACAGAGCGAGAAATAATGCAAACCATTGCACAATGGAATAATACCAAATAAACTCCAATTTCATTAATAATCCACCAGTCATCATTACATCAACGTATCAGAGCCAAAACTAGGGCCCCGAGTACTTTATTCAAAATCAACTATTATGGGGTGTTTGGGAGCAATTTATAAAAAAAAACTATTTCTACTTAAAAAATTATATTGTGTTCGTTTTAATTTAAATTTAAAATTGTGATGAGGTGAAGTTATCTGTTTGATAAAAAATATTAAAATTTTTAAATTTTGTGTTAATGTGTTGGGAGGGGGGCAGGGCTGGTAGGAGGGGGTGGGGGCCTTCGCCGGGGATGGGCGGGCGGGTGGGAAGGCGGGGGCGGGGGTTGGGTTCCGGGGCGGGGGAGCCGGAGGGCGGAAGGCGGGTGGGGCTGGGGGCAGGGGAGGGTGCAGGGCGGAGGGCGAGCGAGGGGGCCGCCGGGGCGGGGGAGGGGGGGTGGGGTTCCGGCGCGGGGCTGGGGTGGGCGGGGGTTCTAGGGCGGGGCGAGGGAGCGCGGGGGCGGGCCAGGGGGGGCGGAGCGCGGGGGTTCTGGGGTGGCAGGGTGGGCGGGGGTGGGTTCCGGGGGCGGGTGGGGGTTCTGGGGCTGGGGCCGACCGGAGCTGGGGGTGGGGGCGGGGCGAGGGAGCGCGGGGGCGGGCCAGGGGGGAGCGCGGGGGTGCTGGGGTGGCAGGGTGGGCAGGGGCGGGTTCCGGGGGCGGGTGGGGGTTCTGGGGCTGGGGCCGACCGGAGCTGGGGGCGGGGGCGGGGCGAGGGAGCGCGGGGGCGGGCCAGGGGGGAGCGCGGGGGTGCTGGGGTGGCAGGGTGGGCAGGGGCGGGTTCCGGGAGCGCGGGGGCGGTGGGGGTTCCGGGGTTGGGGCCGGCCGGAGCTGGGGAGGGTGCAGGGCGGGTGGGGGGGGGGGGGGGAGGGAGTCGCCGGCGAGGGGGAACTGCCGGTGGGGGAGAGGAACGAGAGAGTGTGTATTTCAAAAAAAAAACTGGTGAGTAGGTGTTTTTATTTTGAGAGAGATTTAGGCATGATAAAATTTTTACTTTTAAAAAAAAAATTACTTACCAAACATGTTAAGATGTCTGTCCTCTTTTTTTAAAAAATTTAAGAGAAAAACTGTTAAAAAAATGCAACCAAACACCCTATTACATTATGACTAACTGACTCACTACTCATAACTATACTAACTACTACTAGATTGCACTGGTGGCTGAAATGGTCACTCCTGAGCATCTCCCTCAGTCCCGTCCTCGTAAGTGTGGTCATCTCCATCCGACCCACCTGAACACATAAATAAATACGTAGGATGAGCGAATAACACCCAGTAGGACTTATATCTCATGAACACAAGCATGCTTTAAATAGTTAATGGTTTAATGGCAGGCTAACTAGAGAGTAAAGTCTTGTAAAGCATGTCATGATAAGAAGAGAACAATAGAAACTGGCACAGGAAAAATAGTACAACGAGAACGACAATAGAATGGCCATGTAACGTTATAAAATGTAAATTGCACAACGGTGCACTAGTAACGATCACGCTTGCACTTGTAGAGATAGTAATTTGACTATCATAGATTAATCTAGATAGTAAATTGGCACTAGATACATGCCGTAACATATCCTTGATCATTTTAACTCCCATGGGTGCTGGCACTTTTCGGGCGCTCCTCCAGGACCAGATCGGGCCCTATTGCACTAGCATTAGTCATTTCTTTATCTTAGACAATCACAAGAATGACCAATAGAGTACCAAGAAGAGATAAGAGAGTACTAGACGAGATAGATGAGAGTGTAGAGAGAACGTGAACAGATAAGAGGATATGGACATTAGATGAGATTGGGACAATTCTGTAAAACAACGTGAAATTTCATTAGTAACGATTGCACAGCACCAAGTCGGGTGCCGGCAGTCTGGTAGAAGTCACAACCGCCCACTAGCTGTTCTGTGTACACAGGCTAGATGGTGCGGCGTGATCAAAGATAAGAAAGAACACACTAAGGCCATGGATCGTACTGATCCCTAGGTGTAATGGGTTTTGGGGTACAACCAGCTCGTTGACTAAGGACATGCGCCAAAGCCAAGAAGACTTACGGAGGTCTTGTGTAAGGCCCTCAATTTTGTTGTATTACTTTATTACGTGTAAATAATTCATGCTTGTGTATGCATAGATGTACATATCCATGTACGTATTAACTAGTTATACTTATGTGTGCATGTGTATAATTAGATATAAATATGCTTGAATTGCATGGTGGTAGTGTGTACATTATAGTATACATATTGCATGTAAGTATATAGAATATGCATGGATTTTCTGCATGTTTTAAGTTCTGGCCGAAGGGCCAATTGGTGTCAACATGGTGGACGTCCATGATAGTCAACATCAACATCGTTTGACGCTAAAACTTTAGTCAACGGCCATGGATGTGGACGTTAATATCTCTGACTTGCATGCGCTGCAGACCCTAGAATTCCGGGGGCAAGCAAGCCCAGCCATTGGGGAGATGTCCCCAATGACTATCAGGCCTTCACATCACCCCTGCACCAGAAGAACTCTCTTGACTCTTTGAAAAGAGGAGAGAAACCCTAGCTCTAGACTGAAGGAAACCTGAACTCTGGAGGCTTTGATCCGGCGACTGAAGGCTTCTCCCGGCGATCTACACCGACTGGAGGATAGCTGGGACATAGGGGAAGGCTTCCCCGACGTGGTTGGCGTCTACATCGACCAAGAACCCGGAGCAGAAGAGTTTGGAGGCTTCTTGGGACTGCCCAGGAGAGCTTCAACAACAACTTTGATCCCTTTGGAGATTTATTGAGAGGCAAGTAACCCATTCACTTCGTCCATGTAGGTGTCTAGTAGGGTTTACCATTTTTACAGATTTTCCTAATGTCCTGGATCCTCACAATTCTCCTTCTTTTGGAGCTCGGTCGGTGTTTTGCACAGACCTAAACTTGACGGCAAGATCCCTTGCCGTTAAGATTTTCAATTAACGGTCAACGATGTTGCCGTTAAGCTCCATTAACGGACAGACTGTGCCGTTAAGTTCTTCAGGGCAGAACAGTGAGCTGTTCTCCCTTGTATACGATTAATTTTCCGAAGTATTTTCGCATGAGGATATAAAGTAATTGTTGTATGTTATGTGAAATAGATACAGTGATGTGTGGGGAAAATTCTTGTGCATTTGTGGATGGTAGGAGTTATTAGGTTTATTAAAATACATGTTGGAAGAAATGGTTGCACATATCTATCTACTGTTCACATGATCCGTGAAGAATTCGAGTGCCCTAATTTTTATAAACCATGTATGTATGTGTCAGTCTATGCCCTGAAAATTTCAGAATTTTTCTAAAAGCATGTGATTTACTGAAATTTCTGTTTTGAAAATAGAAAACCTGCGTAGGATTTGTAAAATTACATTAAATCATGTGATGTGCTATACATCCGGGGGAAATTTTCTGTGATAATGTGTAAGTTAGTTCAGGGTTCTGAACAGCCAAATATGATATTCATGTTATGCTCTATGTTGAATTGAATTATGAATAGCATGACATTGAACGTTTTATTTTCTGTAAATGCATGATAACTCAGAAAAATAAGGAAATTTGCATGCGTGGTCCTAACCTGCAAACAGTGTGTGGTTAAATTCTCATGTTATTTGGATGACTGTAGGGTGTATTATGAATTTTCCATATGAAAATAAGTAAATTACACATGCTATTATGAAATGGTTTGATATGCGTCTCTCAACCTGGTTAATGTAAATTATTGGATGTCTGATTCTGTCATCAGTAGTATCGTGTTAGAAAGAACAGAACCATGTGTATAAATGAGAGAATGTAAACCATGTGTAATTCATGTGTAACATGTGTGTTAAAAATCGGAATGTGTAATGTGTAATAGTGTGTGCCATGTGTGACACTGCTTTCATAGAGGGCCGTGGAACCGTACCATGCAAAAGTCCCCATGGGAAGGTTCAATGTGTTAAGATCCTAAGGGCATTAGGATGAAATCCTGGATGTGGACAAGTACCACTGGTTAGGGTGGAGACTTGTTCTCCCGGTCTGCGCAGTCCAAGAGTCGTCACTATATTGCCTAGGTGGCGTCTATGTGTATGTGTTATGTGATGTGTCCTTCTAATGGTGGTTTGGACTATGTGTCATGGCACTAAATTGTGAAATGTGAATGTGAACATGTGTAAATTGTGTAGTATGAATATGTGAAAATGTGCATGTGTAAAAAGTGAGCAATGTGAATGTGTAATTGTGTAAACATGTGGAACTAATATGATAAATCATGAAATTGTGATCCATGATGTGTAAGTGTTAAATTTATGTCAAAACAGCAACCTAAATGCGTGTAAAATGCCATTTCCACATGTTCAAACCTTGTAAAATCCATGTTAAAGATGTTTCTTACTTATGGGTAAATATTCCCATGTTTAATCGTTATCATGTTGAAGTTGAAAAATGTGAATGTAGCTCTCATGTGAATAGACAAGTAGAAAGCATGTGGTAGGGACTTTAATTTGGAATGACATAAACCATGTACATGTGTTTAAATTTTATAGAAGTATCCTGAAAGGTTGTTTCCTACCATGCTATATGTTGGCTATTGGAAGTGATTATGGGCCTTATTGTGATATATGCATGTATGACGTGTATGGTGTTATTTGCTGAGTCTTTTGGACTCATTCCTTGCTTCGGCATACAGGTTTAGTAGGTGATACACCTTTGGAGGAGACCGTAGAGAGAGACTCCGAGCGCGGGGAGTAGCTTGGCGAAGTTGTAGTGGTGACATTTTGACTTCCATCGTATGTAAATTGAGGCATTGTAATAGAAACACTATGTAATTTGTGGACAACTATGTATTTGAATTTAGTACTTCATTATGTGGACTTTATTTCTTTTAAATTGTCATGGGATCATGTATGTTAAATGTGGATGATGAAATGAAATGAAAGACCTTGTTCTTTTACTTCCGCTACTCTATATATATATTTGTGTGTATCTCAATCATGTAATAGCGTTTAGGTAAATGCCCCACTGTGATAACGTTCACTATACCGACGTGGGTTGGTATAACCGTACCAGTATAATGAGGGTCGTCACATCTTGACAAGGAATCCCTGGCCCAGTCGAGAGTATTGCCGATGGAGAGGTGGTCCAAGTCAAGAGAAAGTGTGTAGAAAACGGGCCCGTCGTGCCTCGAGTGCTCGAAGCCGAGGGAAAACGATAATGGTATTTAAAATGCACGTATAAAACGAAGACAAGTCCATTAAAGCAATTAAGGGATATTAAGTGAATAGTTAACTTAATTACCAGATATTTTATTTAGAAATTTAACAAGTTTTCTTGGCAATCATTCATGTATAGTGTGTGCTTGTGTAAGATAATCATAAGAGCAAGATTGATCGTGCACACATCTTTTATTTGATTAAAACATGAGAATAATGTTCAACATTTATTAATAGGTCGTTACTGTTCTTACAGTGCATGATTAGGTTTAACATGGATTACTGGGGTAATTAACTTGGGTATACAAGCAAATCAGGGTTTGGGTCGCTCTGTTGAGGTCGCGACGTAGGGTTAGGTCCCGTTCAGGTCGCGACATAGAGTCGGGTCGCGATCAGGTCACGTCGCGACAGGGTTTCTTGTCGCATTCATGTCGCGGCGCGATGTCTGGTCGCGTTCTGCTGAGCCGGGCGTCGGAGTGAACCGAGGGGCAGGTCACGACGCGCTGATCCACCGCGTTCATAACGCGTCGGACCTCGGTGTCACGGCGTATCGTGCTGTCGCGACCTCAGGAGGTGGCCCGAACCCAGAAAAGAGGGATTTGCCCTTTTTCCAGGTGGGTCTGCCTGACACATAGCTATTCAAAATTTGATAATAAATCGTATAGAGGACCAAAAAGCATGAAACAAGTTTTAAACGAAAGTAGACATATAGATCTATCAATATGCATGATTAATTTGAAAATAGACAAGGTTTAGACATGCTGTGATCAAGTTACATTTCATTGTCCTAAACATGTATAGTCAAGGTTCAACGAATTAATTAGAGATGGATACACAATGAAATTTAGGCAAACTAGGGGCGTTTGAAAGCTAACATGAAGTAGTATTTATGAGAATTTTATCATAGCATGAATTCGAGCATACATGAGGTTCACAACTAAACATGAAGGGTCAGGTGAATGGATCTGACAGAGATTCAAAGAATTAATTCTCCCTCATGGGAGATCGAAATAGAGCGAAACTAAAGGTCTTTTGCTCGGGATCATGAACTCTTCCTAGGGTAATTTTTACACGAGTTTGGCTTGAGAGATTACTTACCTTTTTCATAGAGGAAGAAAACTAGGATCTGATGACAAAAATAGGATGAAATCCCTTGCTCCAATACTTCTTCTCCAAGCTCCTAACGTCCAGAACTCCTCCTCTTCGTCCCTCAGAGCTCCAGCCATGAACTAAGGTTTGGTTGGGATGAATTTGGTGGTATATGGCTAACTATAGGAGTCCTAGCCATTCTAAGAGTCCTCCCTTCCATTAAACTCTGAATTTCCTTCTTTATCTCCCACTTTCTCTTATTTATCCATCTAATAGAGTTGGGAAGGGATCCAATTTTATGGTTAAAGGTTTAGGGTAAGTGTAGGACTCTTTTTAGGATAGATATGACTTGTCTTAATAGTTAATTTGACCCTTTTCCATTTATTAATTAATTAGATACGAATTTCTCTTAATTACTTCTCCTCTCATAATGGGCTATCCCAATTTGGGCCCAACAAACCATGTTAGAACCATTGTACACCCCATTGCTAATTAGCTTGATGGACTTTGATTTAATTTATTCTATTTCTATTTATTCTCCCTTTATTCAATTAAATCAATTTATCTCATTATTTAAATAAAATTTTTATTTTTCTTTATTTTAAAAATCAAGGTTGCTACTCCTCCCCCTCTTAAAAAGAATTTGGTCCCCAAATTCATAGAACCGTAAGAGGAAGAATGACTTACTGAATAACTCCGGATAATTCCATCGCATTAATGCTTCGGGCTCCCACGTGGCCTCCTCGACTTCATGGTTTCTCCATAATACCTTTTCACGGGTATAGATCGATTCCGAAGCTGTTGCATCTTCTTGTCCAAGATTTTCACTGGCCTTTCTTCATAGGTCATATCTTTGTTCAAAATGATATCTTCATAGCTGATCACGTGTGACGGATCATACACGTATTTCCTCAGCATAGATACATGGAAAACATTGTGTACTGTTGAAAACTGGGGTGGTAGTGCCAGTCGATACTCTACCTCGCCCACTCTATCTAACACTTCAAACAGACCTATGAATCTTGGTCTCAGCTTGCCTTTCATCCCAAACCATTGAAATCCTCTGGTCGGGGATACCTTCAGCATTACATGATCTCCAGTTTGAAATTCTAAGTCCCTTCTTCTTTTATCAGCATAGCTCTTCTGCCTAGATTGAGCTATCTTAATTCTGTCTCTGATAATCTGTATGTCCCGGCTAGTGTTCTGCACCATGTCGGGTCCTAGCCATTGTTGCTCACCTACTTAATTCAAGCATACTGGCGATCTGCAACTTCGGCCATACAGTGCTTCAATGGTGCCATCTTGATGCTGGCCTGATAACTATTGTTGTAGGCGAATTCAATTAGTGACAACTGTTCATTCCAATACCCTTTAAAGTCTATAGCACAGGCTCACAGCATGTCTTCCACTATCTGGTTTGTCCTTTTAGTTTGTCCATCCGTCTGTAGGTGGAAAGCTGTGCTAAAGTTGAGTTTCGTGCCTAAGGCAGTCTGGAGTCCCTTCCAGAATCTAGAAGTGAACATAGGGTCACGATCTGAGACAATGGATACTGGAACTCCATGTAGTCTGACTATCTCTTTCACATACAAAGCTGCAAGCACATCAACACTCCAGGTACTTCGAACTGCTAGAAAGTGTGTAGACTTTGTCAATCTATCCACAATAACCCAGATAGCGTCAAGTACACCACGAGTTTGGGTTAAACCCATGATGAAATCCATGCCGATGCTTTCCCACTTCCATTCAGGTATGTTTAGGGGTCTAAGTACACCCGCAGGATGACGGTGCTCGGCTTTCACCTGTTGACAAGTGAGGCAGTGTGCGGCATGCTCAGCCACCTCACGCTTCATGTTTGGCCACCAAAATGATCTTTTCATGTCTTGGTACATCTTGGTTGCACCTGGGTGAATTGTGCACTTGGTCTTGTGGGCTTCATCCATTAGCTTTCTCTTCAGCTCCTCATTGTTAGGCACGCATGTCCTGGCTTGGAATAATATTCTCTCATCCTCAGCGATGGAGAAATCTGGCTTGTCAGCTATGGTCTCCCTGACTCGGACTAAAAATGGGTCATTTGTCTGATGCTCTCTAATCTCGGCAAATATGTCAGGTTGAGCTCTAAGGTTAGCAACTATCATCTTATCATTTCTCTGCTCAATGTTCAGATTCAGGTGGCGAATTGTTCTAACAATTGCATCTCGCCCATGACTAGACAGGATAACGAAGCTACTGGCTTTCTACTGAGTGCATCAGCTACCGCGTTACCTTTGCCTGGGTGATATTGAATATTGAAATCAAAATCCTTCAAGTACTCCAGCCATCTATGTTGTCACATGTTGAGCTCCTTCTGAGAAAATAAGTACTTCAAACTCTTGTGGTCGGAGTAAACAATGAATTGTTCCCCAAACAGGTAATGCCTCCAAATTTTGAGTGCAAATACCACAGTAGCTAGCTCTAAGTCATGGACAGGATAATTGACTTCATGCGCTTCAACTGCCTTGAGGAATATGCTATCACCTTCTCATTCTGCATTAGTACACAGCCTAGCCCAATTCCAGATGCATCAGTGTAGACTGAGAATCCTGCTCCTTCAACTGGTAATGCGAGGATAGGTGCAGATGTCAGCAATTTCTTGAGTGTCTGAAAGCTCTTCTCACATTCTTTGCTCCAGACATATGGGTTCTCTTTCCGTGTAAGATGTGTAAGAGGTACAGCTATCTTAGAGAAGTCTTTTATGAACCGTCTGTAATATCCAGCCAGCCCAAGAAAGCTTCTGATCTCAGTGACATTGGTCGGCCTTTCCCAGTTGAGCACGGCTTCTACCTTGGAAGGATCGACAGCGATACCATCCTTGGAAATGACATGGCCTAGGAACGACACCTCCTCGAGCCAGAATTCACACTTGCTCAATTTGGCGTAGAGTTGGTTGTCCCGCAAGATTTGCAGAGCGATCCTCCTCATGCTCTTCCTTGGTCTTGGAGTATATGAGAATATCATCAATGAAAACCATGACGAACTTGTCGAGGTATAGTCGATAGATGCTGTTCATTAATTGCATAAAAGCTGCAGGAGCATTGGTTAGTCCAAAAGGCATGACAACGAATTCATAATGACCGTACCTGCTCCTGAAAGCTGTCTTGTAAATGTCTGCATCTTGAATTCTCATCTGATGATAACCCGATCTAAGGTCAATTTTAGAAAAATATTTTGCTCCTGATATTTGATCAAATAATTCATCGACACGAGGCGGAGGGTACTTGTTCTTGATAGTGAGATTATTCAGCTGTCTGTAGTCAATGCACAATCTCATAGATCTGTCCTTCTTCATGACGAACAAGACTGGTGCTCCCCAAGGAGAAGTACTCGGCCTAATAAAACCCTTTTCTAGAAGTTCCATCAGTTGCTCTTTCAACTCTTTCAATTCAGCAGGGGACATCCTGTAGGGTTGGCGTGAAACCGATGCAGCTCCAGGTACAAGATCAATTGAGAAATTCACATCTCTCTCAGGTGGAATGCCTGGTAGCTCATCGGGAAACACATCAGGGTATTCTTGCACTATGCGGATGTCTGATATCTTAACTACTTTCTTTTCAACTACGATGGCGGCAAGAAATGCCATACTCCCTTTCCTTATCATGTTTTGTGCCTTTATAGCAGAGACGAGGGACAAGTGTCTCTTGTGCCTACGTCCTGTGAAGATCAGCTTAGGGAATTCACTAAAGGAAATCTTACTCTTCTGCAATCCATGATAGCCCCATACGTGGATAGCCAATCGGCTCCCAGAATGACATCGTAGCCCTCCATGGGCATACAGATCAAGTCAGCTTTTAGATTGAGTTCACCATTCTTAACATCAGCCAATGGATAATATTTATTCAATTGAGCCTTTTCTACTAGTGGTGTTGTGACAGGTAATTCAAATGTCATAGATGCATGTTTCTCATTTAAGGTGTCAGCAAATGCTTGTGATATGAATGAATGTGTTGCACTAGTATCAAACAAAACAATGCTGATTGAGAAAAGACCGGTATGGTACCTTCGATGACTCCACCTTCCTCGGTGGTGTCCACTTCTTGCAACGCCTGCAGTCGGCCGGGCTTCTTCTGTCCCATAGGACGCTTTTCATTTTCTTTTAACAGAGGGCATTCCTGAATGCGGTGATCACGACCCCACAGCGAAGGCATGCACCTGCCTTCCTCCAACATTCTTCTGTCGTGTGACCCAGCTTGTCACAATGTTTGCATCTTGGCTTGTTGGTTGGGGCAGTAGTAGTGGGGACGTTGGGCTTTCTCTCCTGGCTTGACCCGTCAGTAATACTTAATGGCCTTTTCTTGCCGTAGGCAGGCTTGCTTGGTGCTCCAGAAGTCAGTTCCTTCTTACCATTCTACCCTTGATGCGATCAGTGAGATCGGTTGCATCCTCGAGTAGTTGTGCTTTCCTGACCATCTCTGGGTAGGTCTGAATGTCCATAGGTGCCAATTAGGTGATATATGCAGGCCTGAGCCCATTAAGAAACCATTTCGCCTTCATCTTCTCTGTGCTTACCAGATGATTGGCATAGCACGCCAATCGAGAAAACTGAACTTCATACTCAGCAACAGTCAGGTTCCTTTGCTTCAAAGCGGCAAACTCAGATGCTTTCCTCTCTTGGACCCTCTCTGAGAAGTACTTGGAGTTGAAATGCTCTTTGAACTCCTCCCAGGTAAATTGTGCGTCCTCTTTGGTTGCCTCAATGGACTCCCACCACGCACGGGCGTCCCGCTCTAACTGGAACGTAGCTAGCAGTATCTTGTCCCATCCGCGCATTGCATGATGCGGAAGATATGCTCAATCTCCTTGAGCCAGTTCTCGGCCTCATCAGGGTCTGTGGTACCACTAAATCGAGGCGAATTCAGGTTGCGAAAATTTCTATGTAATCACCAGCTCCTCGGTTGTTGTTATTATTGTTGTTGGCTCCAGTAGCCTGAAGTAAAGCTTGAGTAAGCTACTGGATAGTTTGCTACATGTCACGGAGTTGAGCACGCTCCGCTGCCACTGTTGATGTTTAAGTTCCTTCAAAAGAGAATTTTTAAATGGAAGTTATTGAGTTTGCACTAAGTTTGTGCGTGTGTGTATCCATTTTATCTTATTACCCACAGTTCTACCCATCTCACATAGGTATGGAACATAGACTATAAGTCAAGTCAGGTCAAACCTAGATCATCTTATACTTAAGAATAACTTAGGCTCTGATACCACAAAACTGTAACGCCCCGACGCAGAATATCGGAGCGGGATTACAGTTATTAAATATTACAGAGTGAGAAATAAATGTAAACCATTGCACAATGGAATAATACCAAATAAACTCTAATTTCATTAATAATCCACCAGTCATCATTACATCAACGTATCAGAGCCAGAACTAGGCCCCGTGTACTTTATTCAAAATCAAACTATTACATTATGACTAACTGACTCACTACTCATAACTATACTAACTACTACTAGATAGCACTGGTGGCTGAAATGGTCACTCCTGAGCATCTCCCTCAGTCCCGTCCTCGTAAGTGTGGTCGTCTCCATCCGACTCACCTGAACACATTAAATAAATACGCAGGATGAGCGAATAATACCCAGTAGGACTTAATATCTCATGAACACAAGCATGCTTTAAATAGTTAATGGTTTAATGGCAGGCTAACTAGAGAGTAAAGTCTTGTAAGTATGCCATGATAAGAAGAGAACAATAACAACTGGAACAGGGAAAATAGTGCAACGAGAACGACAATAGAATGGCCATGTAACGTTATAACATGTAATTGCACAACAGTGCACTAGTAACGATCACGCTTGCACTTGTAGAGATAGTACTTTGATTGTCATAGATTAATCTAGATGGTAAACTGGCACTGGATGCATGTCGTAACACATCCTTGATCATTTTAACTCTCATGGGTACTGGCACTTTTCGGGCGCTCCTCCCAGAACCAGATCAGGCTCTATTGCGCTGGCATTAGTCATTTCTTTATCTTAGACAATCACAAGAATGGCCAATAGAGTACCAAGAAGAGATAAGAGAGTGCTAGACGAGATAGATGAGAGTGTAGAGAGAACGTGAACAGATAAGAGGATATGGACATTAGATGAGATAGGGACAATTCTATAAAACAACGTGAAATTCCGATAGTAACGATTGCACAGCATCAAGTCGGGTGCCGGTAGTCTGGTAGAAGTCACAACCGCCCAATAGCTGTGGTGTGTACACAGGCTAGATGGTCCGGCGTGATCAAAAGATAAGGAAAGAACACACTAAGGCCATGGATCGTACTGATCCCTAGGGTGTAATGGGTTTTGGGGTACAACCAGCTCGTTGACTAAGGACGTGCGCCAAAGACAAGAAGACTTACGGAGGTCTTGACAAGGAGTCCTTGGCCCAGTCGAGAGTATTCCCGATGGAGAGGTGGTCCAAGTCAAGAGAAAGTGTGTAGAAAACGGGTCCATCGTGCCTCGAGTGCTCAAAGCCGAGGGAAAATGATAACGGTATTTAAAATGCGCGTATAAAATGAAGACAAGTCCATTAAAGCAATTAAGGGATATTAAGTGAATAGTTAACTTAATTACCAGATATCTTATTGAGCAATTTAACAAGTTTTCGTGGCAATCATTCATGTATAGTGTGTGCTTGTGTAAGATAATCAAAAGAGCAAGATTGATCGTGCACACATCTTTTATTTGATTAAAACATGAGAATAATGTTCAACATTTATTAATAGGTTGTTACTGTTCTTACAGTGCATGATTAAGGTTTAATAGGGATTATCTGGGGAAATTAACATGGGTATACAAGCAAATCAGGGTTTGGGTCGCTCTGTTGAGGTCGCGACGTAGGGTTAGGTTGCATTCAGATCGCGACATAGAGTCGGGTCGCGATCAGGTCAAGTCGCGATAGAGTTTCTTGTCGCATTCATGTCGCGGTGCGGTGTCCAGTCGCGTTCTGCTGAACTGGGCGCCGGAGTAAACGGGGGGCAAGTTGCGACGCGCCGATCTATCGCGTTCATAATGAGTCGGACCCCGGTGTCGCGACCCTCTGAGATCGCGGCATATCGTGCCGTCGCGACCTCAAGAAGTGGCCCGAACCCAGAAAAGAGGGATTTGCCCTTTTTCCAAGTGGGTCTGCCTAACACATAGCTATTCAAAATTCGATAATAAATCGTATAGAGGTCCAAAAAGTATGAAACCAGTTTTAAACGAAAGTAGACATATAGATCTATCAACATGCACGATTAATTTGAAAATAGACAAGGTTATACATGCTTTGATCAAGTTACATTTCATTGACCTAAACATGCACAGTCAAAGTTCAATGAATTAATTAGAGATGGATACACAATGAAATTTAGGCAAACCAGGGGCTTGAAAGCTAACATGAAGTAGTATTTATTAAAATTTTCTCATAGCATGAAGTCGAGCATACACGAGGTTCACAAGCAAACATGAAGGGTGGGTGCATGGATCTGACAGAGATTCAAAGAATTAATTCTCCCTCATGGGAGATCGAAATAGAGCGAAACCAAAGGACTTTTGCTCGGGATCATGAACTCTTCCTAGGGTAATTTTTACACGAGTTTGGCTTGAGAGATTGCCTACCTTTTTCACGGAGTAAGAAAACTAGGGTTTGATAACAAAAATAGGATGAAATCCCTTGCTCCAATCCTTCTTCTCCAAGCTCCTAATGTCTAGAACTCCTTCTCTTCATCCCTCAGAGCTCCAGCCACGAACTAAGGTTTGGTTCGGATGAATTTGGGGTATATGGCTAACTATAGGAGTCCTAGCCATTCTAAGAGTCCTCCCTTCCATTAAACTCCGAATTTCCTTCTTGATCTCCCACTTTCTCTTATTTATCCACCTAATGGAGTTGGGAAGGGATCCAATTTCGTGCTTAAAGGTTTAGGGTAAGTGTATGACTCTTTTTAGGATAGATATGACTTGTTTTATAGTTAATTTGACCCTTTTCTATTTATTAATTAATTAGATACGAATTTCTCTTAATACTTCTCCTCTCATAATGGGCTATCCCTATTTGGGCCCAACAAACTATGTTAGAACCATTAGTACACCCCATTGCTAATTTAGTTTGATGGACTTTGATTTAATTTATTCTATTTCTATTTATTCTCCCTTTATTCAATTAAATCAATTTATCTCATTTATTTAAATAAAATTTTATTTTTCTTGATTTTAAAAATCAAGGTTGCTACAGATAGCCTGTCAAGATGGATCCCTTCCTGGTTCGTCATATGCAACAGAGCTGGGGCATCAGGCACAATCTTAGCTAGAAATGCGTCGCAGGTGTAGACGGCTGGAGGTTCGTCTTTCTCACCGACGTCTTGTCAATTCGCTCTTTGTGGTGGCTCTGATGACTTGAAAAAGATAAAGAAGTAGTGATTGCCAGTGACTTTTTCCTTTGTCCATGAGATGATATGATCGCTGTGACGTCTCGATGTAGAAAAAATTTAGGTCTGCTCACTGCCCTTCCTTCAGCTGGCCAAAGGAAGAGGCTCCACAGTACGCTCTTCAAATTTCCTGCGAGAATGGACAATAAAATAACTCATTAAACTGGAAATTAGTATAGTAATACTCGTACACTAAAGAGAAACCCATAATAAGAGAGGAGTTTACCGATTGGATGCCTGAGAGGGAAGACGGCCAAACACTATGGCCGCTTCTCTCCCTCCATTCTTTTTAAAGAGAACCCCTTGAAAATGGGTGGAGAGGGATACTAATGTGAGTGTATGCACTAAAGTGACTAGCATGCAATGTGTAAATAAATTAAAACGGGCAGAGAGATGGAGGAAGGAATTAATAGATCCCTTTTCAGCAGGTGCAATAACTGTGATTGTGAGGACACTTCTCCAGGGCAATATGTTCTCTGGGTCCGACCATAGACGGATCTAGTGTACAATGAGTGGGGTCACGTGACCCCACTCAATTTTTTTTTTGTTTGAAATGACCATATAAATAGTAAATTTGAAGAGTTTTTATATAAGAGGTGACCCCACTGAATTGTCTCAGTGGGGTCACTCTTTATGTATAATATATTTATTTATATTATATTAATATATTATTACATAAATATTAAAAAATAATTTAAATGACCTCACTGAACAAAATTTCTGTATCTGCCCCTGGGTCCGACGCTGGGGTGTCCGCCGAGTGGCGTTCTGTGAGGGTGGCGATGGCACCGGGTGGTGTTGTACTGCAGCACGATGAGCAATGGATGGTGGAGAGTAGGTGATGTGCGAGACCCAACCCGAGCGAGAGCTGGCGATGTTGTGCGTCGCGTCCAGCAAAGAACTCCTGATGGTGCTGCTACGAGGGTGACTGGGCGAGGAGTTTCATGGCGATGGAGCGAGGGCTGTGCAAGAGAGGGCTGCTGGGGTGGTGCCTTGGTCCTGTAAAGGATGAGGGAGCATGTGGCGGTTCTGGGTGGCTGTCTGCAGAACAAAAGCATGTATGATGGGGTTGTGCAGTGATCTCCCCCTCCTCCCCCATCTGTGCAAGGAGCACAGAGTACATATAAAGACTGCCGCAAAACAGTTGCCACTTCCAACTTGGCGATCCGGACCAAGGTTATAAGGCCAATAAATTGCACACCTCAGCATGGACTGATTCAAGTGAGATTCTCGGGCGATCTCCCCCACGTCTCCACCGCGTTGAGGAAATGAGGACGTGCTGCAGAAGGGAGTTTGTGAACAGTTTGGGCATGTGACGTGGTCTCCATGGCGGTTGCAAGGGAGTCAAGGTTGAAGAGGCTGCGTGTCTCATGGTGAGGAGACGGAGACGTGTTCACGGGGGGAAATGGGAGTGCGGATCCTCTCGCAACGCGGGAGAGGGGACTCCCGCAGTCACCAGTCCCACGGTGACGCGTGGCCATCCCTCCTCCCCACTTCCGTCCTTCTTCCCCACTTCCTATTTCAACCGGTCATTCGGTTCTCCCCCCTTCCGTCCCTCCTCCTCATTTAATTCCCATTAATTCTCAGGTCATCCAACCGAGTTCCCCCCCCCCCCCCCCCCCCCCACCCCAAGCTTCCCACCTAGTTAACACATTTTTTGTTTTTTTTTTCTCTTAATTTTAATTTTAATTTTAAAATCTGATTTTAAGGATGTCATTTTTTATTTTATAATTTTTCTTAAATATAAAAGTAAATATCATTAAAAATATAATATTAATGTCTGTCAGATTCGAGACTGTAACATCCTGAAAAGTTTTAATAGTTGTAAAATATGAAATATGATTATTATATCTCATTATTATTATGAGATTGAATAATTAATATCTAAATTTAATTGATACTAATAAACGTTACTTTAGTGTCATACAGAGAGATGTGTACTCCGACAGGACGATACCGAAAAATTATAACGAAAATAAAATCTGAGAACACCATAATTTCTAAAAAAATATGGTGACATCATAAATGTAAATATCCGGATTTTTTGACGTACGGATTTCGAAATTAAGTCGATGTAACTATTTTTCGGATGATTTTTCACCCAATGCAAAATAAACTCTAAAAATTAAACTAAAATCACCATAATCTATAAAACCATTACATTAGCCTATGGCTACAATTTTAACACAAATGTATATCATTTGAATGTGTTTTCAATAGGACCTTTGGGTCAGCTGATTTTTAAGCTATTTACGGTAACTATTTTAACCAATTATTTTTTTCCTTAGTTTTAAATTCTTATTCTAAAATCGGATTGTGAAATATGTCATTTTTTATTTTATAGTTCGTTTAAATTTAAAAATAAATATCATTAACAAAATATAATATTGATGTCTATCCAGTTCAGCTCTGTAACATCCTGAAAATTTTTAATAGTTGAATCTGCAACCTGAATTGAATCTGCAACCTTGGTGTTCTCAGATTTTATATTCGTTACAGTTTTTCGGTGTCGCCATGTCGGAGCGCACATCTTTTTGTACGGCATTAATATAATGTTTAGTAATATCAATTAATCCTAGATATTATTACTTCAATATCATAATAATAATGAGGTCTAATAACCATATTATTCATAATTTTCAACTATTAAAATTTTCAGGACGTTACAGACCCGAACTGGATAGACATCAATATTATATTTTTAATGATATTTATTTTTAAATTTAAAAGAACTATAAAATAAAAAATGACATATTTCACAATCCGATTTTAGAATAAGAATTTAAAACTAAGGAAAAAAACAATTGGTTAAAATGGTTACGTAAATAGCTTAAAAATCAGCTGACTCAAAAATCCTATTGAAAACACATTCAAATGATATACATTTGTGTTAAAATTACAGTCATAGGCTAATGTAATGGTTTTATAGATTATGGTGATTTTAGTTTAATTTTTAGAGTTTATTTTGCACTGGGTAAAAAATCGTCCGAAAAATAGTTGCATTGACTTAATTTCCAAATCCGTACGTCAACAAATCTAGATATTTATATTTCTGGTGTTACAATATTTTTTTAGAAATTATGGTGTTCTCGAATTTTATTTTCGTTACAGTTTTTCGGTGTTGCACTGTCGGAGCACACCTCTCTGTACGGCGCTAAGGTATCGTTTATTAGTATCAATTATTTCAGATATTAATTATTTCTATCTCATAATAATAATGAGGTCTAATAACCATATTATTCATAATTTTCATCTATTAAAATTTTTTAGAGTGTTACAGTCTCGAATCTGACAGATATTAATATTATTTTTTTTAATGATATTTGTTGCATTCAGATGCATAAGGTTGCATTCAGGTGCTTATGGTTGCATTCAAGTGCTTATGGTTGCATTCAGGTGCTTATGGGTGCATTCAGGTGTATATGGTTGCGTTCAGGTGCTTATGGTTGCATTCAGGTGCTTATGATTGCATTCAAGTGCTTATGGTTGCATTCAGGTGCATATGGTTGCATTTAGGTGCTTATGGTTGCATTCAGCTGCATATGGTTGTGTTCAGGTGCTTACGGTTGCATTCAGGTGTTTATGGTTGCATTCATGTGCATATCATAAGCAACCATAAGCACTTGAATGCAACCATAAGCACCTGAATGCAACCATATGCATCTGAATGAAACCATAAGCACTTGAATGCAACAATATGCATCTGAATGCAACCAATACACTTGAATGTAACCATAAGCACCTGAATGCAACCATATGCACCTGAATGCAACCATAAGCACATAAATGCAACCATATGTACCTGAATGCACCATATACACCTGAATGCAACCATAAGCATCTGATTGCAACCATATGCACCTGAATGCAACCATAAGCACCTGAATGCAACCATAAGCACCTGGATGCAACCATATACACCTGAATGCGACCATATGCACCTGAATGCGACCATATGCACCTGAATGCAACCATATGCACTTAAATACAACCATACGCACCTGAACGCAACCATATGCACCTGAATGCACCCATAAGCATCTGAATGCAACCAAAAGCACTTGAATGCAACCATAAGCACCTGAATGCAACCATATGCATCTGAATACAACCATAAGCACTTGAATGCAACCATATGCATCTGAATGCAACCATATACACTTGAATGTAACCATAAGCACCTGAATGCAACCATATGCACCTGAATGCAACCATAATCACCTAAATGCAACCATATGTACGTGAATGCAACCATATAAACCTGAATGTAACCATAAGCACCTGAATGCAACCATATGCACCTGAATGCAACCATAAGCACCTGAATGCAACCATATACACCTGAATGAAACCATAAGCACCTGAATGCGACCATATGCACCTGAATGCAACCATATGCACCTGAATGCAACCATATGCACCAGAATGCAACCATAAGCACCTGAATGCAACCATATGCACATGAGTGTAACCATAAGCACTTGAATGCAACCATACGCACCTGAATGCAACCATACGCACCTGAATGCAACCATAAGCACTTGAATGCAACCATATGCACCTGAATGCAACCATAAGCACCTGAATGCAACCATATGCACCTGAATGCAACCATAAGCACCTGAATGCAACCATATGCACCTGAATGCAACCATAAGCATCTGAATGCAACCATATGCACCTGAATGCAACCATAAGCACCTGAATGCAACCATAAGCACCTGAATGCAACCACA
>JACBKR010001579.1:0-12500 GCA_014218235.1 Colocasia esculenta | reverse complement strand
AGGTTTGATCTCAGTCTGCTCACTACTTCGCAAAATTCATGCATAAATACACAACCTAAGGTCATGAGAATCACTCAGGTATGTCTAAGATAGGTCTTTAGCTTCAACCGGATGCTAATAACTTGGTGACCATGAACCCCGAGTACCCCTTCATCAAAAACAAGGATTGATTTGTGAACTCTCAGTTATTTGATTGGCCTTAATAATTTCTCAGATTTACTAACCTACACTTAGGTAGGTCAAACCCCCACATGCATCATGCCATTTTCACTAATAACTTTATTAACTGAGGAAGAAGGTTTTTCCTTTGTTATGTGCTTCAAAGTTATCCTGAGTCTAGAAATGAATTTTTCCAGTCCATTCTTCAATTGAGAATAATCCAGTGAAATCCCAAGTTTGAATTTGGTTCAATTGGTTGTCTGTTCACCCACATCACATTATTATCTTTTGACTGATTCAATAAGTCACGACATGACCCCTTCGATAGGACAGAGTGTCCCAACGTGTGTCAAAGACTCGTAGCAGTGACCGGAGGGACACAAAGCTGTGGTTGTGTTAACACGTAAGGTTTATCCTTTTCTTTCCTTGGTTACTGAGTTGACAAGTCATGGCATAACCCCTAGATCAGACACAGTGTCCCAGCATGTGTCGAAGACTCTAGACAATGACCGGAGGGCCCATAGGGTTGTGGTTGTGTTAACACGTAAGACACAGATACCTATTTCCCTCTTTGACTTTTCAGACATCTGTTGGCTCAAGTCTAGATGAAGGATCTATATTGAGAGTTTTCCCCATCATCGCTGATGTTCATTCTCTAGAGTTTCCTCCGAATCTTCAGAAGCTCTCTCGCATTCGTCTTCTTTTCTGAGACACTCACTTATTAGTCCGCTCTGCTACCTTGCAAAGCGAATGTCTCAGCAGGGTATTTGCAGATGCAGATTTTTTACCATTTTCGTAGAATACATCCATAGCCCATCAAGCCCATTAGGCCCCTTTGATCCTTCAGCCCATTTTGAGGACCATGCATGCCCATGCATTGGCAACAAGACCGATTGTCGCTCACATGATATTGACGGCAATGACCTTTGTCGCCGATGAATTGCTAGTGGCATAGTCGATTGTCATTGATATCAGTTAAGCAGCATACTTCATTGTCGTCAACACTGTTTTACCCAGTCTACCCATAACTACCCACAATCTCCATCCAGAGACCACTTAGGCCCACTCCCCGGGCCTGCTCTCGCACAACTCTTGATCATGGGGAGTGGGGAGGCCATGTTGGCAGTCCCAAGACCTTGTCAAACCCTTAGTTGGCAAGTTCCCATTGGTTTAAACCTTCCTAAGTGGATTGCCACTTTGGCAATCTATGTTTCTTCATGGGAACAAGATTTTCCCACCCTTAGGCTCTATATATACCCCCCAATCCACACCTAGAAAAGAGAGGGGGGGAGTTCATTCATTCAAAGGGCCGTTAGGCTGCTTCATGTTGGCTAGGAAGAGGATTTCCACATCCAAAGAGAGGGAGGGAAGGTGCGACTCGTGGTTGCTCTTCCTCGTACTTCAGTAAAGACTCTCTTCCAATCCAAGGCTTAGCCTTATACAGGAAGGCCGCCTTCTTCCTCCCTTCCTTTCATTTTTTGCATGCATTATTCATACACATACACTCACACACTCATGTAGTCATCTTTCTCCTAGAGAGGGGTTTTAAAAAGAAAAGGAGGAAGGGAAACAGCCATAATCTTTGGTCATTTACCCTCTCAAGCCTCAAACTGATACGGTTCCCTTCGTTTGCATGTGTATGACCTTGTGTTCTGGACAATTACTGCACTGTCTTGAGATTAATGGGTTTCACCTTGTATCTATCTTGTAGGAAGGGCTAAAAGAAGACTCACCTTGGAGCCCCCATCCTTTGGCCGGCTGAAGGAAGGGGAGTGAGTAGATCCAAATATCTCCCACATCGAGGCATCATAACGATCACATCATCCTCTGGGAGGAGGTAAAATGCCCTAGCGATCACAAGTTTATTTATCTTTCCCAAATCATCAGAGCCGTCGCAACATAGCGCATCGGGGGGAGAGGGGCGGCAATTGAAAGATGCACCTCAGGACGTCTACAGATGGCTCCACCTTCCTTTAAGGGGGAGAGTCAGCCTATTCTAGTGCAGAGTTAGTTGAGGGAAGTGGAGAAGATCTTTTGTGCTATCAAGTGTGTGGAAGAAAACAAAGTGAGCTTAGCAACCTACATGCTACAAGTACTTAGAGTATATATGGTTGTGTATGGGTTGCTTTTGATGATCAGTTCATCCCCATATAATTTCACTTATTATATACCTATTTTGGTGATTAACAAAATTTTAATAAAGTATTGTCTAACAAGTTCTCCTGAAGCTTAGTCAAGGAAATAAATCAGGCAAGAATAAGTAAAACATGTAAGTATCTTTCACTGTAGCATTTAAAGTTTAGAGCGTGTAATTTTTCTAAGTACACATCGACTTCTTAAGTTTCATATCAACTTCATTAGAATCATAATGATTCTATACTATTATCGATTTCGATTTCACAAGGATTTCATAAGTATCACATCGATTTGGTTCTCACAACGATTTGTTAAGTGAGAAACAACGATTGGGTCTCACAATGATTTGTTAAGTGAAGAAACAACAATTTGGTTATCACAACGATTTGTTAAGTAAAAACAACGATTTGATCTCACAACAATTCGATAAGTTACACAACGACTTGGTCGCCACAACGATTCGATAAGTTATACAACGGCTTGGTTGCCACAATGATTCGATAAAGCAAACAACGATTCGATCACTGCATCGATTTGATAGTGAAAAAACAACGATTTGGTTAAACAATTTGCTTATAACGATTACAAACAACGATTTGTGTTCACAACGACTTGCTTATAACGATTGCTCACAACGATTTGTGTGCACAATGACTTGCTTATAACGATTTGCTTATAATTTTTGTTCATAACATTTGTGTTCAGAACGACTTGCCTGTATCTATATAACGACTTGTGTTCACATCGATTGCTTACGCTGAACAATGATTGTTCAAACAACAATTTGCTTGAACAACGTTTTGTTCAAACAACGATTTATTTATGCTTGAACAACATTTGTTTGTATCTGCACAACGATTTGCTTCTACTATAAGAAAGATTCGCTTGCTCTTGCAATGATTTCATTAGGAAATGTATCATGGACACATCGATTTCTCTATCATAAATTTAATGAATATATCTATTATTCTCATTTATTTTTTCATGTATTGTGGAAGTCAAAGTCTTCCCCCCACATCTCTAATATCCTTGCATTTATTATGAATGTTTACATCATCTGCTCGTTGCCTTCTATTCTTATATTTCTATAAGAAACACTTTTCAGAAAGCAGAATGACATTTCTATTTTGGTGAATGGTCTTACTGCATGAATTCTAATGTTGACTGACAGCAAGAGACAGCATAGCTATCTATGCTTTGGCATTTAATGTGTGCAGGTCTCTACCAGTACCATGTCATACAATGTTGGACAAAATAGAAGCTGAAAGATATCAAGATGGATCTTCTCCTTGCGTACATGGTCGTAAGCATTAATGACTGCAAGCACATCTGTCATACTCGACGAACCATGCAGTCTAATGAGCATCCAACCTAGAGACAACAGACACCTCAACGGATATATTTTTCAAAGAGAAGGATAATATAGATAACTGATGATTCTATAAAGGATAACTCTTTGAACTTTTGAGCTGTCAACTTACAACCTGCGAGCATCAGAAAGAAGAGCCCTAAGCTTCACTCCCTAGCTTGTTGTAGCTCTTGCTCTCCGTTTTTCATTGTTTTTAGCATTTGGAGAGCTAGTGTGTTCTAAGAGATTTTCTGATTGTAGATCTTTCTCTCTCAGTCACTTCCTCAGATCGAGCATTTGTTGTAAGCTTGGTCTAGGGGCATTTTACCTTTATTCACACTTGTGGTGAATTCCTCTTCGGGATGTGAAGAGAAGACCTCTTGTGAATAGGTGGTTTGTGTTCCCTTCGGTAAGGAGGAAGACCTGTGCATCAGGGTGTTTGTATTCCTCTTCGGGGTTAGAAGAGAAGGTCAGCTGCGGCTGGATGTGTAAGGGTCCTTAAGGGGGACAATAACCTTGGTAGTGAAAGCCCAAGTTGTTGCTTGGGGACTGGACGTAGGACTCTTTAGTATAGGAGGGTTCATCTAACACTAACTATTCTCTTTAGTGTTTATCTGTTAAGCGTTTTTGTTAACAGGTTTTAATTGAAAAGAATTTTAGAATCCCATTCACCCCCCCTCTGGGCTTGCTAGTTCGGAAACAAGTGGTATCAGAACCAACTCACTTCAACAAAGAAGATCTCACGATCTGAAGAGCAAAGATAAATGGCAACTCAAGGGTATGCAGAAGGCCAGTCAGTTAACAGACCACCTTTGTTTGATGGTGAAGATTACAACTACTGAAGACCAGAATGGAGTTTTTCATCAAGGTCTCGATTTTCACATATGAGAATCACATATGAAGGCACAGACAAAGTAAAGGAAATCAGAATAGATATTCTAGTAGCTCAATATGAGCGATTTCAGATGCAATCAGGAGAATCAATCACTCAGATGTACAGTAGATTTATGAACATTACAAATGGTCTGGCTGGTCTTGGAAAGCAATATGAAATGGGGGATATGGTAAGAAAAATCCTAAGATCCCTACCAGCCTCGTGGACTCCAAAGGTGATAGCCATAGAAGAGGCAAATGACTGAGAAGGATGTCACTAGGAAAGCTTGTTGGTCACTCATGGCCACGAGTAGGGCTGTTCAAATTATGGTCCAAACTGAAAAATCGAACCGAACCGGCCGGTTCGGTTCGGTTTGAGGATCACACAGTTCAGTTCAGTTTCAGACTTGGGAATCGAAATGAACCGAATATATATATAATTATATAAATAATATAATTAAACAAACAAGCGTCGGTAGCGCAGTGGAAGAAGGCATCCATGGTGCGGCGCACGGGTGGTCACGAGTTAGAAACTCGCTTCCCGCCTGAAAAATCCCTCTTTCGCCTATTTTTTCTAGAAAATGCCACATTTCGCCCAAGAAACGCCAGATGAACTGAATTCGGTTTGAACTGAACCGGTTCGGTTCGGTTCGGTTCAATGAAGGGATTCGGTTCGTTTCGGTTTCCCCAAAAATTGGGAAATCGAACCGAACTGAACCGTTGTACACCCCTACCCATGAGATCAACATGCAAAGGTTAGGAGAGTCCTCCAGCAGAAAGAAGCATAGCAATGCACTAAAAGTCACAGAAGGTAGCACCGAAGAAAAATCAGAAGATGAAGATAGCAGCGAGGATAGCGAAGATGAAGAAGCTCTTCTATCC
Organism: Colocasia esculenta; assembly: GCA_014218235.1. Taxonomy (NCBI): domain Eukaryota; kingdom Viridiplantae; phylum Streptophyta; class Magnoliopsida; order Alismatales; family Araceae; genus Colocasia; species Colocasia esculenta. The sequence goes on along the minus strand of JACBKR010001579.1, from coordinate 7,102 downwards.
AGAAGACTGCATCGAATATTGGCAAAGAAAAAATATCAATCTGGAAGAAGACACTTCAAGAAAGGAAAAGATCTCAAAAAATCTGAAGGAAAAGAGCTCAAAAAGTCAGAACCCATATGCTACGAATGCAAGAAGCCTGGACACATCAAGGCCGAGTGTCCAAAGCTGAAGAAGAACGAGTTTAGAAAGAAGGACAACACAAAGAAATTCAGAAAATACAAGAAGAAGGCCATCGCAGCAGCATGGGACAACGACAGCGACTCAGACAGTGAGTCAAGCTCGAGTGAAGAAGAAAAAGAAAAGGCCAAACCTGGCCTTCATGGAAAACATCGACGATAAGGTAACCTCTGACTCATCATTCACTTCATGCAATGAGTCTGATTCTGACAGTTTAGAAGATGCCTTCAATGAACTATATATTAAATATAAAGAAGCTGTAAAGTACTAAAACCAACAAGAAAAATCATGCTTGTTTAGAAAACACCAACTCAGACCTAAAATCAAATAAGCATTAGAGAAGCAACTTTTTGAACTGAAAAGGAGAAATGAATTGGTATGTGATCTGAAAAATAAAAATGAACAGATAGCAAGTCTAGAAAACACAAACTCTAGATGAACTTAAAAAGGAAATGGACACATAACTAAGAAAACGAATATCTAACTAATACCATTAAAAAGTTTACAAATGGAAAATCAACCTTAATACTTAAAGGAGCTAGAAAATCAGGTAAGAAAAAACATGGTTTAGGATATGTCCCACCTGATAATGAAAAAACAATAGTCCATCCTAAGGTATATCCAACTCCAAAATTTGTAGCTAAACAAGATACTAAATATAAATCGAACTTTAAATATATCTCAACTGAAAAGGAAAGTAAAATTATTCTGTTGTAGTCATTGTAACAGATTAGGTCATACCAAAATAACTTGTCCCACTAAACACCTAAATGGATACTTAAAAGAAAAAGTAAGGAAACTACCAGCAAGGACCCAAAGAAACTTTGGTACCTAAATCTTAGTGTTTTATTGCAGGGAAGCCTTAGAGCATCAAGTGGTATCTGGACAGCGGGTGCTCAAGGCACATGACAGGCAACAGAAATTGTTTTCACACCTTGAAGATGAAGAAGGCATAGTACTTATGGGGATAATGGAAAAGGTGTAGTGATCGGCTGTGGATCAGTTGGCAGTCATGGTAAAATCCTCATTGAAGATGTTTTATGCGTACAAGGGCTCAAGCATAACCTAATCAGCATCAGCCAGCTATGTGATAAAGGGCATCAAATAAAGTTTCGAGAGTCAAAGTGCGTAATCATGAAACATGGTGCAATAGTCTTTGAAGCCTGTAGAGAAAAGAATTTGTATGTGCTTCACTTGGAAGAATTAAAGGATCAGAATGTTTGTCTTGCAGCAAGTAAAGATCAGTCAGCTGAACTTTGGCACAGGCGTTTGGGCCACTATAGTTTGGAAGGAATCAGAAAATTAGTCAAAAGAATCTAGTAGATGGTCTGCCTAAGATAAGCTCAAGAGTAAAAGGTGTGTGCGAACCTTGTACAAAGGGAAGCATACAAATCATCCTTCAAGTCAAAAACTGTTGTATCAACTTCAAAACCATTTGAACTATTACATATGGATTTTTTGGGCCATGAGAATAACCAGTTTAGGAGGAAAGAATTTTGGATTCGTGATTGTAGTGATTATTCTAGATTTACTTGGGATCATTTTTGGAACATAATTAGGATGATACCTTCGACAGTTTTATAACTTCAGTAAGAAAGTTCAGAAAGACAAGAAGTTCAGCATAATAAGTATTTGATCTGATCATGGAGGAGAGTTTCAGAATGATAAGTTGCAGATTTTTGTAATGATCAAGGAATAGAGCACAACTTCTCAGCACCAAGAACACCTCAACAAAAGTAGTTTGAAATGAAGATAGGACTTTATTGGATATGGCCAGAACAATGCTGTCAGAGTATAACCTTCCAAGATACTTCTGGGCTGAAGCCATCAACACAGCGTGCTACATAATCATAGAGTGATGATCAGGCCAATCCTGAAGAAGACAACATATGAACCTGTACAAGGAAAAGAAGCCAAAAGTCAGTCATTTCAAAAACTTTCGGATGTCCATGCTTCATCCACAATAACGTAAGAGAGATATTGGTAAGTGGACTCAAAATATGATGAAGGTATATTTATGGGGTATGCTTCTAAACCCAAAGGTTGTAGGGTATTTAATAAACAAAGTTTATTAATTGAGCAAACTGTACATGTTATTTTTTATGAAACTAATCCTTCCTTGAGAAAGGAAGTAGACACTGATGATGATGTAGAAAATTTAGCCAGGAAATTAAAGGATACATCTCTCAAAGATAAAGAGGACCACCCTTGGAAGACTACAACAGAAAGAACTATCTCATGATGATCTTCCAAAGAAATGGAGATACAAGAAGGATCACCCATCGGATAACATCATTGGAGATCCATCGGTTGGGACAAGAACTAGAGGTAATGTAATTCCTTGTGATTACCTAGCCTTTGTATCTCAAATAGAGCCTAAGATAGTCAATGAAGCACTGTCTGATGAATCTTGGATACTAACCATGCAAGATGAACTTAATCAGTTCAAAAGAACCAAGTTTGGTTCCTTCTTCCGAGAGCATCAGATCATCCTATGATTGGCACCAAATGGGTGTTCATGAACAAACTATTCCCAAGAAGAAAGGCATAGATTTCGATGAAACCTATGCACCAGTGGCTAGACTAGAGGCAATTAGATTTTACTTGCTTATGCATCTACATTATATTTAAAGCTTTTTCAAATGTATGTAAAATCTGCATTTTTAAATGGTTTCATAAAGGAGTAAGTCTATGTAAACAACCTCCTGTTTTGATGATGTGGATTTTCCAAATCATATTTTAAATTGCATAAAGTATTGTATGGTTTAAAGTAAGCACCTAAAGCATGGTATGAAAGGCTCAGTGCATTCTTATTAAAACATGGTTTTATCAAAGGACAGGTAGATAGCACATTATTTATTAAATCAAAAGTCAAAAATATTACTTGTACAAATATATGTAGATGATATAATTTTTGATCACTGATGAATCTCTTTGCAAGTATTTTGAAAAGCTTATGCAGGAGAATTTGAAATGAGTATGATGGGGGAGCTAAACTATTTCCTTGGATTGCAAATCAAGCAAGGAAAAGAAGGCACACATATCTGCCAAGCTAAGTACACCAAGGAATTATTGAAGAATTTTGGATTCGCAATGCAAAGCCACTATCAACACCAGATTAGACAGTGACAAAGATGGTAAGAAGGTAGACCAGAAGCTCTACAGAGGTATGATAGGTTTACTACTTTATTTAACTGCCAATAGACCAGATATTTTATTAGTGTATGCATGTGTGCAAGGTATCAAGCTGATCCTAAAGAATCTCACTTAACCTCTGTCAAAAGAATCTTTAGATATCTAGCTAAATCCATGATATAGGCTTATTGTATCCTAAATCATGCAAAGTAAATTTAGTAGGATATTATGATGCTGACTATGCTGGATGCAAGATAGATAGAAAAAGCACCAGTGGTTGTTGTCAATTTCTTGTAGGATGCTTAATCTCATAGTCCTCAAAGAAACAAAATTCAGTAGCACTATCAACAACTGAAGCTGAGTACGTGGCTGCTGAAAACTATTGCACTCAACTTTTATGGATTAAACAACAGCTTGAGGATTATGGACTGCACATCAAGACAATCCCTTTGCTATGCGACAACATCAATGCAATAAATCTCACGAAAAATCTAGTTCAACACTCAAAGACAAAGTATATAGAAGTTAGATATCATTTTATTAGAGATCATGTAGCTAATGGAAATATAAATATTTCATTTATAGATACATTGAATCAGTTAGCAGATATCTTTACAAAGGCCTTACCCAAAGAGAGATTTATGTCCCTTAGAAGGGAGCTAGGCATGTGTAATTTGTAATAGATATTTCTGCATTTGACTGAAATAATAATATTTTCAGAATAATGATATTATCTCCCCTAGAATCAAGAAAAATCTCTTTATGCTTACGTCATAACTAGCCTTGACGGTTCGTTATTTTAAAGACTTTTTCTGTTACGAAATTGTCCTCTTTTGTCGTTTTCCGCATTTACTACACCGTCCCTTCAGAAGCAACTTTACCTTTTGCTTTTTATCTCGAAATCTATGCCATACCGATTCGCCTCCCTCTCTCATCTCTTTCGACTCGCCTGGAATGATAAACCCTATTGACTCCAGCATCTTCCTTGTGTGATTTCGAAAAAATCTCTATGCTCGCGCCAAAATTTCTTGAGGGTTACTATTCCACTCCTTCCCACGATCATCCAGAATCCTTCCTCGTTTAATTCCATGGCAGTTTCTAGGGTGTCCGCACTGTTGGCAGTTACAGCATCGCGTTCCTCTCAACCGAGCAGCAAGAGCGGTTTGCAGTAGTGAAGTCGACGTTGTGTGCAACAAGGCAGTGGACGTGGCTAATTTAGAAAAGAATGGAATGCACAGTGTAGTGGCAGCTATGCAGAGGAAAATGGTCGAAGATGGTACCTGTTTCTGAAGTAAGTTATCCATATTTAGTGAAAGCTTTCTATGTGTGTTTGAAATTCGAAGAAGATGGGTCCTTGACCTCCACAGTCAAAGGTACCCCCATTCAATTACACATAACTTGTGGGCTAGCTTGTTTGAGGTATCTACCGCCAGTCGCAGTGGGGTAGATAGTGTTGATATCCATGCAAAGGATTGGGGATTATCAGTACTGAGTACAAGTTGAAAGATGGGAAGATCGACATCAACCAATTAAGTGCTATCAATCGAATTTTAAATTTTATAGTTTGTCATTTTTGACTCCAAGAAGCGTAACTTTCTCCTCCTGCACCAAGGTAGATTCAAATATGATGTTCTGGGCCATCCATAACCAAGATATTAATATGGCAGAGGTAATTATCGAGAGGATGAAGTCTGCATCTGCAGTGATATGGGACAAGAAGAATAAGCTCAAAGTGTCCCTTCCGTATGCTCATATGTTAATAAGATTTTCCAACACTTTAACATCAAATTAACTGGTGAAGTGTCAGAGAAGATGGGGCAGACTATTAGAGGAAGAATTTGAAGAAAAGTGGTTTCTCTTTGGTAGCTGGGGTATGGACCAAAACCGCAGTAGTTGAAGGTGAGGCCATCATTGGAGAAGCCCAAGAAGTCCAAGTCCCTGAAGTAGAAGAAGAAGCAGCTCAGGCAGTGGCAGAGCAGTGCATTCAGATGTCCAAGATCAACAAGAGGAAGTCAGGGTAGAGTTGCCAGAAGTCCATCAACAGCAAGAAGAAGCAGCAGCGGTGTCAGAATTGAAGATTTTGTAGTCAGTGAAAGCAGAATAGAGGATAACCTACCAGAGCATATTGAGCCCATTGGCAATCATCAGAGGGTTGTTACTCCCTCCTCTCGTGTAGCTTTTGTGCTTAGAGATGTGCTGAATCATTACCAGCACTCAGGGGGAGCAAGAAGTTGTTCAAATTGAAGAAGCTCCCATTCAGGGGGAGCAAGAATTATTGGCTTCAAATATCCAGATGGTAGATGCTCCCGTTGAGGGGGAGCATGGAGTTGAGAAGGAAGCAGAAAATCAAGGGGTGCACACAGCTAGTGCCCCTGTTGATCAGTTTGAGGAAGGTGTTGTGGAAAGCGCCTCAGATGAAGAAGAGGTTTATGTTGATCATGTGGAGCCCGCTGCTAGGGCTTCTGATAAAAGCAAGGGTGTAGCCCTTGAGATTCCTCTCCTCACAATGAAGCCGCACAGGAAGCTAAAGCAGAAAAAGTTGAAAATCAACATGAAGCCGATTATTGATAGATTGGATGCTCAAGGTCAGATTCTCTGCTCTGTCTAATCTGATATAGCTTCTATTTTCATCAGTCAGAGCACTTCAGCAAAGGAAATAGGAATGGTTCGAAATGCAGTCAGATGGGTGAGAAGTGAGCTGAGTAGCATAAAGGATTCAATAGCTACTCTGTAGCAACCCGAGAATTTCAATAATTGAAAATTGGAGATAAATAGAAAATATATCTACTTAATAATTTAAAACTAGTTAAATTCCTACGCACCATTATCCTAGATGTAAAATCACATCTAAAAATTTCGTAAAAATCATAGTTAGACTTTAAATATTATTCTCTAGTGGCCCATAAAGAAATTTGGGCCAATAAAATCTTTTGGATTGAATTAAGAATTCTTGTGACTTATTATCATAATTAAGGAATAACCGAAAAACCATTATCACATATACATAAAGGGGTCATAATTAAAATAAAAATTATGGTTGGACTTCAAACAATGGGTGTTGACAATCCAATGAAAGAAATGGGCCGAAGGATGTCCTTTGGACCACAAATAAATTCATGCTAGGAAAATGATCTGAAATTCAGAAATATTCACTAATGGACCATGATAGGGTAAATTCTCACCATATAGACATCATTAGACTTCAACCAAGCCCAATTCGTGGTTACCATCTAAGGTAAGATTCCATACCAATTCCATCATGAATTGGGGAGAGAAATCTCCAAGTTGAGGAAAGGTATACCCAATTCGTGCCTAAAGGTTTCCTAATTTAATTAGGCAACTAAAGGCCCCCTCTCTATAAATAAAGCCTCTCTCTCCCATGGGATGACCCCTAGGGTTATTGGAGGTGTTTTTGGAGGCAATGGTGGCTGGAGATCTCAAGGAGATAGCTGAAGTAAGGAGGAATCCTGTGCTCTTCCCAACTCGGATCTGCAATGACCTGCACTTGAGTCCCTTTAGATCATCACCAGGTTAGTGAAACCTCGACCAAACTGTGCAAACCAGACATCATTGGATATCTCTTCGAGTCTAGTTTCTTATGACACTATTTTGCACAATTTTTACCCAGTAGTTCGTGAGTATTAAGCGTTCTCCTACGACTGGTCAAAACTAGGGTTTTCAGGAAGCACGACTTTCTTTCACCTAAAAGGTAAGTCATCTCCATGCCAAACTCTAATTAAACTGGTTCATGCTTGCATTCATATGTATAGATCATGTTTCTACTATTTCC
>JACBKR010001578.1:32500-42924 GCA_014218235.1 Colocasia esculenta | reverse complement strand
TCGAGTTGAACACGACTTCCGATCGCTGTGACTGGGCGGCTCCGCGTGTGGGCTCCGCCAGCGATTCGCGTAATCGAGGGAGTCGCTACTTACTGCCAAAATTTGTGGAATAGGGGAGATCGTCGGCTAGAATCACATTTCGGAGTGCGAAACGAAGGATTTTCGACCCCGAATCGGTGTGTTATGGCCTGAGGCAATAAGGCGGCGTCGAGCGCTCTGAGTGCTGATTCCGAATTGGGGTCCTTATAAGCGATTCCGATAACCGAGCGAAAAGTTATGCCTGTTTGAGCGAAGCGGTGTCCGTATGCGATCGCATCGCACCTGCGACGCGCTCTCCGGAGAGGAATTTGGGCGCCGGACCGGAAATTTCCGAATGCGACCATTTACCGACCGGTGTCGAAGTGCCGATTTTGAATTGGGGCCTCGCGGGCGGTTCCGACCCCCGGCGAATATATCGCGTCCGACCGGAGGGTACGGCAGTCGGTGTACTAGTACACACGCTCCGGGGAGGATTTTGTCCCCGGAAGGAATTCCGCGAACCAGCGCCTTGTCGACCGTCTCGGAGTGCCGATTCCGAATTGTGGTCACATAAGCGATTCCGACGCCCGTGCAGAAAGTTATGCCCAATTCTTTCGCTGAAGGGTGGGAATAAACCGGAGGGGGTGACTATATCGGCAATGTTCGGGCACCCATATCCACAACCCAGGGAGGAGATCTCGCGTCGAGTTGAACACGACTTCCGATCGGTGTGACTGGGCGGCTCCGCGTGTGGGCTCCGCCAACGATTCGCGTAATCGAGGGAGTCGCCACTACCAAAAAACTGTGGAATAGGGGAGATCGTCGGCTAGAATCGCAATTTCGGAGTGCGAAACGAAGGATTTTCGACCCCGAAACGGCATCTTATGGCCTGAGGCAATAAGGCGGCGTCGAGCGCCTCTGAGTGCCGATTCCAAATTGGGGTCTTATAAGCGATTCCGATAACCGAGCGAAAAGTTATGCCTGTTTGAGCGAAGCGGTGTCCGTATTCGATCGCATCGGCAGCCTGCGACCGTGCTCCCGGAGAGGAATTTGGGCGCCGGATCGGAAATCTCCGAATGCGACCATTTACCGACCGGGTCGAAGTGCCGATTCTGAATTGGGGCCTCGCGGGCGGTTCCGACCCCCGGGCGAATAAATATCCGCGTCCGACCGGAGGGTACGGCAGTCGGTGTACTAGTACACACGCTCCGGGGAATTTTGGCCCCGGAACGGAATTCCGCGAAACTAGCGCCTTGTCGACCGTCTCGGAGTGCCGATCCGAATTGTGGTCACATAAGCGATTCCGACGCCCGTGCGGAAAGTTATGCCCAATTTTTCTTCGCTGAAGGGGTGGGAATAAACCGGAGGGTGACTATATCGGCGATGTTCGGGCACCCATATCCACGACCCGGGGAGGAGATCTCGTGTCGAGTTGAACACGACTTCCGATCGCTGTGACTGGGCAGCTCCGCGTGTGGGCTCCGCCAGCGATTCGTGTAATCGAGGGAGTCGCTACTGCCAAAAAACTGTGGAATAGGGGAGATCGTAGGCTAGAATCGCAATTTCAGAGTGTGAAACGAAGGATTTTCGACCCCAAATCGGCGTCTTATGGCCTGAGGCAATAAGGCGGCGTCGAGCGCCTCTGAGTGCCGATTCCGAATTGGGGTCTTATAAGCGATTCCGATAACCGAGCGAAAAGTTATGCCTGTTTCAATTAAGCAGTGTCCGTATGCGATCGCATCGGCAGCCTGCGACCGCGCTCCCGGAGAGGAATTTGGGCGCCGGACCGGAAATCTCCGAATGCGAGCATTTACCGACCGGGTCGAAGTGCCGATTCTGAATTGGGGACTCGCGGGCGGTTCCGACCCCCGGGCGAATAAATATCCGCGTCCGACCGGAGGGTACGGTAGTCGGTGTACTAGTACACATGATCCGGGGGGAATTTTGGCCCCAGAACGGAATTCCGCGAAACCAGCGCCTTGTCGACCGTCTCGGAGTGCCGATTCCGAATTGTGGTCACATAAGCGATTCCGACGCCCGTGCGGAAAGTTATGCCCAATTCTTTCGCTGAAGGGGTGGGAATAAACCGGAGGGGGTGACTATATCGGCGATGTTCGGGCACCCATATCCACGACCCGGGGAGGAGATCTCGCGTCGAGTTGAACACGACTTCCGATCGTTGTGACTGGGCGGCTCCGCGTGTGGGATTCGCCAGCGATTCGCGTAATCGAGGGAGTCTCTACTGCCAAAAAACTGTGGAATAGGGGAGATCGTCAGCTAGAATCGCAATTTCAGAGTGCGAAACGAAGGATTTTAGACCCCGAAACGGCATCTTATGGCGTGAGGCAATAAGGCGGCGTCGAGCGCCTCTGAGCGCCGATTCCGAATTGGGGTCTTATAAGCGATTCCGATAACCGAGTGAAAAGTTATGCCTGTTTGAGCGAAGCGGTGTCCGTATGCGATCGCATCGGCAGCCTGCGACCGCGCTCCTGGAGAGGAATTTGGGCGCCGGACCAGAAATCTCCGAATGCGACCATTTACCGACCGGGTCGAAGTGCCGATTCTGAATTGGGGCCTCGCGGGCGGTTCCGACCCCCGGGCGAATAAATATCCGCGTCCGACCAGAGGGTACGACAGTCGGTGTACTAGTACACACACTCCGGGGGAATTTTTGCCCCGGAACGGAATTCCGCGGAAAGCAGGCCTTGTCGACCGTCTCGGAGTGCCGATTCGAATTGTGGTCACATAAGCGATTCCGATGCCCGTGCGGAAAGTTATGCCCAATTCTTTCGCTGAAGGGGTGGGAATAAACCGGAGGGGGGACTATATCGGCGATGTTCGGGCACCCATATCCAAGACCCGGGGAGGAGATCTCGCATCGATTTGAACACGACTCCGATCGCTGTGACTGGGCGGCTCCGCGTGTGGGCTCCGCCAGTGATTCACGTAATCGAGTGGAGTCGCTACTCAAAAAACTGTGGAATAGGGGAGATCGTCGGCTAGAATCGCAATTTCGGAGTGTGAAACGAAGGATTTTCGACCCCGAAACGGCGTCTTATGGCCTGAGGCAATAATGCGGCGTCGAGCGCCTCTGAGTGCCGATTCCGAATATGGGTCTTAGAAGCGATTCCGATAACCGAGCGAAATGTTAGGCCTGTTTGAGCGAAGCGGTGTCCGTATGCGATCGCATCGGCAGCCTGCGACCGCGCTCCCGGAGAGGAATTTGGGCGCCGGACCGGAAATCTCCGAATGCGACCATTTACGACAGGGTCGAAGTGCCGATTCTGAATTGGGGCCTCGCGGGCGGTTCGACCCCAGGGCGAATAAATATCCGCGTCCGACCAGAGGGTACGACAGTCGGGTACTAGTACACACACTCGGGGGGAATTTTGACCCCGGAACGGAATTCCGCGAAACCAAGCCTTGGCGACCGTCTCGGAGTGCCAATTCCGAATTGTGGGTACATAAGCGATTCCGACGCCCGTGCGGAAAGTTATGCCCAATTCTTTCGCTGAAGGGGTGGGAATAAACCGGAGGGGGGGTGACTATATCGGCGATGTTCGGGCACATATCCACGACCCGGGGAGGAGATCTCGGGTCGAGTTGAACACGACTTCCGATCACTGTGACTGGGCGGCTCCGCGTGTGGGCTCCTCCAGCGATTCGCGTAATCGAGGGAGTCGACTGCCAAAAAACGGGGAATAGGGGAGATCGTCGGCTAGAATCGCAATTTCGGAGTGCGAAACGAAGGATTTTCGACCTCGAAATGGCGTCTTATGGCATGAGGTATAAGGCGGGTCGAGCGACTCTGAGCTCCTGAGATGCCGATTCGAATTGGGGTCTTATAAGCGATTCCGATAACTGAGCGAAATGTTATGCCTGTTTGAGTGAAGCGGTGTCCGTATGCGATCGCATCGGCAGCCTGCGACCGCGCTCCCGGAGAGGAATTTGGGCGCCGGACCGGAAATCTCCGAATGCGACCATTTACCGATCGGGTCGAAGTGTCGATTCTGAATTGGGGCCTCGCGGGCGGTTCCGACCCCCGGGCGAATAAATATCTGCATCCGACCGGAGGGTACGGCAGTCGGTGTACGTACACACGCTCCGGGGGGAATTTTGTCCCCGGAACGGAATCCACGAAACCAGAGCCTTGTCGATCGTCTCGGAGTGCCAATTCCGAATTGTGGTCACATAAGCGATTCGACGCCCGTGCGGAAAGTTATGCCCATTCTTTCGCTGAAGGGGTGGGAATAAACCGGAGGGGGGGACTATATCGGCGATGTTCGGGCACCCATATCCACGACCGGGGAGGAGATCTCGCATCGAGTTGAACACGACTTCCGATCGCTGTCAGGGCGGCTCCGCGTGTGGGCTCCGCCAGCGATTCGCATAATCGAGGGAGTCGCTACTGCCAAAAAACTGTGGAATAGGGGAGATCGTCGGCTAGAATCGCAATTTCAGAGTGCGAAATGAAGGATTTTCGACCCCGAAACAGCATCTTATGGCCTGGGGCAATAAGCGGCGTCGAGCGCCTCTGAGTTCCGATTCCGAATTGGGGTCTTATAAGCGATTCCGATAACCGAGCGAAAAGTTATGCCTGTTTGAGCGAAGCGCGGTCGTATGCGATCGCATCGGCAGCCTGCGACCGCGCTCCCGGAGAGGAATTGGGCGGCGCCGGACCGGAAATCTCCGAATGCGACCATTTACCGACAGGGTCGAAGTGCCGATTCTGAATTGGGGCCTCGCGGGCGGTTCCGACCCCAGGGCGAATAAATATCCGCGTCCGACCAGAGGGTACGACAGTCGGTGTACTAGTACACACACTCCGGGGGGAATTTTGACCCCGGAACGGAATTCCGCGAAACCAGAGCCTTGGCGACCGTCTCGGAGTGCCAATTCCGAATTGTGGTTACATAAGCGATTCCGACGCCCGTGCGGAAAGTTATGCCCAATTCTTTCGCTGAAGGGGTGGGAATAAACCGGAGGGGGTGACTATATCGGCGATGTTCGGGCACCCATATCCACGACCCGGGGAGGAGATCTCGCGTCGAGTTGAACACGACTTCCGATCGCTGTGACTGGGCGGCTCCGCGTTTGGGCTCCACCAGGGATTCGCGTAATCGAGGGAGTCACTACTGCCAAAAAACTGTGGAATAGGGGAGATCGTCGGCTTGAATCGCAATTTCAGAGTGCGAAACGAAGGATTTTCGATCCCGAAACGATGTCTTATGGCCTAAGACAATAACTGAGCGTCGACCGCCTCTGAGTGCCAATTCCGAATTGGGGTCTTATAAGCGATTCCTATAACCGAGCGAAAAGTTATGCCTGTTTGAGCGAAGCGGTGTCCGTATGCGATCGCATCGGCAACCTGCGACCGCGCCCCCGGAGAGGAATTTGGGCGCCGGACCGGAAATATCCAAATGTGACCATTTACCGACCGGGTCGAAGTGCCGATTCTGAATTGGGGTCTCACGGGCGGTTCCGACCCCCGGGCGAATAAATATCCACGTCCGACTAGAGGGTACGGCATTCGGTGTACTAGTACACACGCTCCGGGGGAAATTTTGGCCCCGGAACGGAATTCCACGAAACCAGCGCCCTGTCGTCCGTCTCGGAGTGCCGATTCCGAATTGTGGTCACATAAGCGATTCCGATGCCCGTGCGGAAATTTATGCCCAATTCTTTTGCTGAAGGGGTGGGAATAAACCGGAGGGGGTGACTATATCGCCGATGTTCGGGCACCCATTTCCACGACCTGGGGGGGAGATCTCGCGTCGAGTTGAACATGACTTCCGATCGCTATGACTGGGCGTCTCCGCGTGTGGGCTCCGCCAGGGATTCGCGTAATCGAGGGAGTCGCTACTGCCAAAAAACCATTGAATAGGGGAGATCATCGGCTAGAATCGCAATTTCGGAGTGCGAAACGAAGGATTTTCGACCCCGAAACGATGTCTTATGGCCTGAGGCAATAAGTGGGCATCGAGCGCCTCTGAGTTCTGATTCCGAATTGGGGTCTGATAAGCGATTCCGATAACCGAGCGAAAAGTTATGCCTGTTTGAGCGAAGCGGTGTCCGTATGCGATCGCATCGGCAGCCTGCGACCGCGCTCCCGGAGAGGAATTTGGGCGTCGGACCAGAAATCTCCGAATGCGACCATTTACCGACCGGGTCGAAGTGCCGATTCTGAATTGGGGCCTCGCGGGCGGTTCCGACCCCCGGGCGAATAAATATCCACGTCCGACCGGAGGTTACGGCAGTCGGTGTACTAGTACACATGCTCCGGGGGGAATTTTGGCCCCCGAACGGAATTCCACAAAACCAGCGGCCTGTCGACCGTCTCGGAGTGCCGATTCTGAATTGTGGTCACATAAGCGATTCCGATGCCCATGCGGAAAGTTATGCCCAATTCTTTCGCTGAAGGCGTGGGAGTAAACCGGAGGGGGGTGACTATATCGGCGATGTTCGGGCACCCATATGCACGACCTGGGGAGGAGATCTCGCGTCGAGTTGAACACGACTTCCGATCGCTGTGACTGGGAGGCTCCGACTCGACGCGAGATCTCCTCCCCAGGTCGTGGATATGGGTGCCCGTACATCGCCAATATAGTCACCCCCTCCGGTTTTTTCCCACCCCTTCAGCGAAAGAATTGGGCATAAATTTCCGCACGGGCATCGTAATCGCTTATGTGACCACAATTCGGAATCGGCACTCCGAGACGGTCGACGGGGCGTTGGTTTCGCGGAATTCCGTTCCGGGGCCAAAATTTCCCCCGGAGTGTGTGTACTAGCACACCGACTGCCGTACCCTCTGGTCGGACGTGGATATTTATTGGCACGGGGGTAGGAACCTCCCGCGAGGCCCCAGTTCAGAATCGGCACTTCGACCCGGTCGGTAAATGGTCGCATTCGGAGATTTCCGGTCCGGTGCCCAAATTCCTCTACGGGAGCGCGGTCGCAGGCTGCCGATGCGATCGCATACGGACACCGCTTCGCTCAAACAGGCATAACTTTTCGCTCGGTTATCGGAATCGCTTATAAGACCCCAATTCGGAATCGGCACTCAGAGGCGCTCGACACCCACTTATTGTCTCAGGCCATAAGACGTCATTTCAGGGTCGAAAATCCTTCATTTCGCACTCTGTAATTTTGATTCTAGCCGACGATCTCCCCTATTCCATGGTTTTTTGGCAGTAGCGACTCCCTCGATTACGTGAATTGCTGGCGAGCTCCGATCGCTGTGACTGGGCGGCTCCGCGTGTGGGCTCCGCCAGTGATTCTTGTAATCGAGGGAGTCGCTACTGCCAAAAAACCATGGAATAGGGGAGATCGTCGCTTGAATCGCAATTTCGGAGTGCGAAACGAAGGATTTTCGACCCCAAAATGACGTCTTATGGCCTGAGGCAATAAGTGGGCATCGAGCGCCTCTGAGTGCCGATTCCGAATTGGGGTCTTATAAGCGATTCTGATAACCGAGCGAAAAGTTATGCATGTTTGAGGGAAGCGGTGTCCGTATGCGATCGCATCGGCAGCCTGCGACCACGCTCCCGGAGAGGAATTTGGGCACCGGACCGGAAATCTCCGAATGCGACCATTTACCGACTGGGTCGAAGTGCCGATTCTGAATTAGGGCCTCGCGGGCGGTTCCGACCCCTGTGCGAATAAATATCCATGTTCGACCAAAGGGTACGGCAGTCGGTGTACTAGTACACACGCTCCGGGGGAAATTTTGGCCCCGGAACGGAATTCCGCAAAACCCGCGCCCTGTCGACCGTCTCGGAGTGCCGATTCCGAATTGTGGTCACATAAGCGATTCCGATGCCCGTGCGGAAATTTATGCCCAATTCTTTCGCTGAAGGGGTGGGAATAAACCGGAGGGGGTGACTATATTAGCGATGTTCGGGCACCCATATCCACGACCTGGGGAGGAGATCTCGCGTCGAGTTGAACACGACTTCCGATTGCTGTGACTGGGCGGCTCCGCGTGTGGGCTCCGCCAGTGATTCGCGTAATCGAGGGAGTAGCTACTGCCAAAAAACCATGGAATAGGGGAGATCGTCGGCTTGAATCGTAATTTCAGAGTGCGAAACGAAGGATTTTTGACCCCGAAACGACGTCTTATGGCCTGAGGCAATTAGTAGGAGTCGAGCGCCTCATAGTGCCGATTCCGAATTGGGGTCTTATAAGCGATTCCGATAACCGAGCGAAAAGTTATGCCTGTTTGAGCGAAGCGGTGTCCGTATGCGATCGCATCGGCAGCCTGCGACCGCGCTCCCGGAGAGGAATTTGGGTGCCGAAGCGGAAATCTCCGAATGCGACCATTTACCGACCGGGTCGAAGTGCGGATTCTGAATTGGGGCCTCGCGGGCGGTTCCGACCCCCGGGCGAATAAATATCCACGTCCGACCAGAGGGTACGGCATTCGGTGTACATTGTTCACCGAAGCAATAACAGTAAAAGAATTTTCCTTATCCTGCTGATCTATTTATTTGATCTTGATCCTTGTGGAGAGAAAAACAGGGTTCTGTACCATGAACTTTGTACCGCCCGTATCTTACCTTTATCCCCAGTTCAAATCTGGGTGTCGCCTGATCAAAAAACTCGAGATTTCTTATCCTGCTGATCTAAACCAAATCGGCGAATCCGACAGAAACAGAGGTAAAGGCCTAGGCCTTGTCAATACTTGATTTTAAGAATGATCCATAGGTTCTAGAAAGGACTCTCTATTTTTGCTTCTAGGATTCAAAATGGATGGTAGGAAAGACTATCAAATCTTCCTAATTTAATTACTTACTCTACACTACTAAGGTAGTTAGTGTCTACTGATTCAGTATAGAATTGGATTGGATAGGCTGATGAGAAATCAATTTAGAAGTTGTGTAAAGGAATGAATAGAGATACTCTGTCTCCAAATTCACAAGAAATTCTCAGCGCTCAATCAACCAATCCATATTGATTGGTTGGTTGGCCTTATAGAGATAGAATAAAGGTTCAAATTTTTCTTTCAGGAGATTACAAAAAAAATGTAATATCGCATGGCATTTCAAATTCTTTCACAGAAAGAAAAAGAGAAACCGTAAGGCTTAGAGAGAATATAGGTATAGAATAGATAGTTATCCACCTTGATAGTATATTTTTATGTATGTTTTTTTTTATGTCATGAAAAAAAGTCAACAAACAGTGAGTCTTACTATTCCTACATGTTTTATTTTATTAGGATAGGAGCATTCACTTGATATTCTCAAAGCATGTATATCGTATTTGTGCCTAATCTTTACTGATTCTACCAGCCCAGCCAGAAATACCATAATATAGGAACTTGTTACGACTGGATTTTGGGGATTGCTTCATCAACAGCCTTAAGTCATGATTCCATTTTGACTCTACACCATTGATTCCACTATGATTAGTGATCAATAATGGAATAATTCTTTCATTTCATAAGGATAGGAGACATAATTCACATGGATATAGTAAGTCTCGCTTGGGCTGCTTTAATGGTAGTCTTTACATTTTACGAATACTCCTATTTATTCATTATCTATGTCACGCCAGATGTTCTATGGATACAAGTTATTCAATCTTCCAAACTCTTTTTTTGTGGATTCTGGACCACGGGAACTATTTATTTCGATTTGTATCTTTTTCCCCGTAATAGCGATTGGTTTGTATCCTGATTTGGTTATTTCATTATCAGTTGACAAGGTACAAGCTATTCTATCTAATTATTACGATAGGTAGTCTTCATGAATAAAACAGAAAGTCTTTATGGGAAGTGAGTTGGAATTGTAATGGGATACATTACATCTCACGTTTTTTTGAGAACCGTTTCACTCAAAAAGTGAAATGGTTCTCAAAAAAACTTACACAAACTTTCTTTATCTGTGGGACGATTTTTTTTATTTATTTTTCAATAAGTTTATTAACTTAGATACTAAATAAAATTAGTATCTAAGTTAATATGAATGAACCATAACTATGCAGTCCTATTCCTAATAAATTAACCCCAAAATAGCATATCCAAATTATCAGAAATCCTATAGAAGCCACAATTGCCGAATTCGCACCTTGCCAACTTTTGGTTGTTCTAGTATGTAAATAAATCGCGTATATGGTCCAAGTAATAAATGCCCAAGTTTCTTTTGGGTCCCAATTCCAATAGGATCCCCATGCCTCATTAGCCCATACTGCTCCAGAGAGAATACCCACAGTTAAAAAAGTAAACCCTAGACTAATGACACGAGAACTCCAATAATCCAATCTTTGTACCAATTGATATTTGTAATAATTTTTAAAATTTAAAGAAGAAAAAGAAGTATTTTGTAAAACATTTCTGTTTTCATTCAAGCATTTGATCTCACTAAAGAAAAATGACCTAATTACAAAATTATTGTTTTTACCAAAACTTT
>JACBKR010001578.1:0-25000 GCA_014218235.1 Colocasia esculenta | reverse complement strand
CGAGAAAGAACTAATACCCCGTTTTGGTGTTTCGATTGAAATACCCATAAATGGTATTTTACGTAGAAATAGTATTCTTGCTTATTTCGACGATCCCCGATACCGAAGAAACAGTTCAGGGATTACTAAATATGGGACTGTAGAGGTCGATTCAATCGTCAAAAAAGAAGATTTGATTGAATATCGAGGAGCAAAAGAATTTAGTCCAAAATACCAAATGAAAGTAGATCGATTTTTTTTCATTCCCGAGGAAGTGCATGTCTTACCTGGATCTTCGTTGATAATGGTCCGGAACAATAGTATTATTGGAGTGGATACACCACTCACTTTAAATACAAGAATATATATTTGAACTGGGAATTTAGTCCAAAAAGAATGAACATTTATTTGATCTTGATCCTTGTGGAGAGAAAAACAGACAATACTAACACACTCTCGGGGGGGGGGGGGGGGTGGAATTTTGGCCCCGGAACGGAATTCCACGAAACCAGCGCCCTGTCGACCGTCTCGGAGTGTCGATTCCGAATTGTGGTCACATAAGCGATTCCGATGCCCGTGCGGAAATTTATGCCCAATTCTTTCACTGAAGGGGTGGGAATAAACTGGAGGGGGTGACTATATCGGCGATGTTCGGGCACCCATATCCACGACCTGGGGAGGAGATCTCGCATCGAGTTGAACATGACATCCGATCGCTGTGACTGGGCGGCTCCGCATGTGGGCTCCGCCAGGGATTCGCGTAATCGAGGGAGTCGCTACTGCCAAAAAACCATGGAATAGGGGAGATCGTCGGCTAGAATAGCAATTTCGGAGTGCGAAACGAAGGATTTTCGACCCCGAAACGACGTCTTATGGCCTAAGGCAATAAGTGGCATCGAGCGCCTCTGAGTGCCGATTCCGAATTGGGGTCTTATAAGCGATTCCGATAACCGAGCGAAAAGTTATGCCTGTTTGAGCGAAGCGGTGTCCGTGTGCGATCGCATCGGCAGCCTGCGACCGCGCTCCCGGAGAGGAATTTGGGCGCCGGACCGGAAATCTCCGAATGTGACCATTTACCGACTGGGTTGAAGTGCCGATTCTGAATTGGGGCCTCACGGGCGGTTCCGACCCCCGGGCGAATAAATATCCACGTCCGACCGGAGGGTACGACATTCGGTGTACTAGTACACACGCTCCGGGGGGAATTTTGGCCCCGGAACGGAATTCCACGAAACTAGCACCCTGTCGACCGTCTCGGAATGCCGATTCCGAATTGTGGTCACATAAGCGATTCCGATGCCCGTGCGGAAATTTATGCCCAATTCTTTCACTGAAGGGGTGGGAATAAACCGGAGGGGTGACTATATCGGCGATGTTCGGGCACCCATATCCACGACCTGGGGAGGAGATCTCGCATCGAGTTGAACATGACTTCCGATCGCTGTGACTGGGCGGCTCCGCATGTGGGCTCCGCCAGGGATTCGCGTAATCGAGGGAGTCGCTACAGCCAAAAAACCATGGAATAGGGGAGATCGTCGGCTAGAATCGCAATTTCGGAGTGCAAAACGAAGGATTTTCGACCCCGAAACGACGTCTTATGGCCTGAGCAATAAGTGTGCGTCGAGCGCCTCTCAGTGCCGATTCCGAATTGGGGTCTTATAAGCGATTCCGATAATCGAGCGAAAAGTTATGCCTGTTCGAGCGAAGCGGTGTCCGTATGCGATCGCATCGGCAGCCTGCGACCGCGCTCCCGGAGAGGAATTTGGGCACCGGACCGGAAATCTCCGAATGCGACCATTTACCGACCGGGTCGAAGTGCCGATTCTGAATTGGGGCCTCGCGGGCGGTTCCGACCCCCGGGCGAATAAATATCCACGTCCGACCAGAGGGTACGACATTCGGTGTACTAGTACACACGCTCCGGGGGGAATTTTGGCCCCAGAACGGAATTCCACGAAACCAGCGCCCTGTCGACCGTCTCGGAGTGCCGATTCCGAATTGTGGTCACATAAGCGATTCCGATGCCCGTGCGGAAATTTATGCCAAATTCTTTCGCTGAAGGGGTGGGAATAAACGGAGGGGGTGACTATATCGGCGATGTTCGGGCACCCATATCCACGACCTGGGGAGGAGATCTCGCGTCGAGTTGAACACGACTTCCGATCACTGTGACTGGGCGGCTCCGCATGTGGGCTCCGCCAGGGATTCGCGTAATCGAGGGAGTCGCTACTGCCAAAAAACTATGGAATAGGGGAGATCGTCGGCTAGAATCACAATTTCAGAGTGCGAAACGAAGGCTTTTTGACCCCGAAACGACGTCTTATGGCCTAAGGCAATAAGTGGGCGTCGAGCGCCTCTGAGTGCCGATTCCGAATGGGGTCTTATAAGCGATTCCGATAACCGAGCGAAAAGTTATGCCTGTTTGAGCGAAGCGATGTCCGTATGCGATCGCATCGGCAGCCTGCGACCGCGCTCCCGGAGAGGAATTTGGGCGCCGGACCGGAAATCTCCGAATGCGACCATTTACGACCGGGTCGAAGTGCCGATTCTGAATTGGGGCCTCGCGGGCGGTTCAGAACCCCGGGCGAATAAATATCCACGTCCGACCGGAGGGTACGGCATTCGGTGTAGTACACACGCTCGGGGGGAATTTTGGCCCCGGAACGGAATTCCACGAAACCAGCGCCCTGTCGACCGTCTCGGAGTGCCGATTCCGAATTGGTGGTCACATAAGCGATTCCGATGCCCGTGCGGAAATTATGCCCAATTCTTTCGCTGAAGGGGTGGGAATAAACGGAGGGGGTGACTATATCGTGATGTTCGGGCACCCATATCCACGACCTGGGGAGGAGATCTCGCGTCGAGTTGAACACGACTTCCGATCGCTGTGACTGGGCGGCTCCGCATGTGGGCTCCGCCAGCGATTCGCGTAATCGAGGGAGTCGCTACTGCCAAAAAACCATGGAATAGGGGAGATCGTCGGCTAGAATCACAATTTCAGAGTGCGAAACGAAGGATTTTCGACCCCGAAACGACGTCTTATGGCCTAAGGCAATAAGTGGGCGTCGAGCGCCTCTGAGTGCCGATTCCGAATTGGGGTCTTATAAGCGATTCCGATAACGAGCGAAAAGTTATGCATGTTTGAGCGAAGCGGTGTCCGTATGCGATCGCATCGGCAGCCTGCGACGCGCTCCCGGAGAGGAATTTGGGCGCCGGACCGGAAATCTCCGAATGCGACCATTTACCGACGGGTCGAAGTGCCGATTCTGAATTGGGGCCTCGCGGGCGGTTCAGACCCCGGGCGAATAAATATCCACGTCCGACCGGAGGGTACGGCATTCGGTGTAGTACACACGCTCGGGGGGAATTTTGGCCCCAGAACGGAATTCCACGAAACCAGCGCCCTGTCGACCGTCTCGGAGTGCCGATTCCGAATTGTGGTCACATAAGCGATTCCGATGCCCGTGCGGAAATTTATGCCAAATTCTTTCACTGAAGGGGTGGGAATAAATCGGAGGGGGTGACTATATCGGCGATGTTCGGGCACCCATATCCACGACCTGGGGAGGAGATCTCGCGTCGAGTTGAACACGACTTCCGATCACTGTGACTGGGCGGCTCCGCATGTGGGCTCCGCAAGGGATTCGTGTAATCGAGGGAGTCGCTACTGCCAAAAAACTATGGAATAGGGGAGATCGTCGGCTAGAATCACAATTTCAAAGTGCGAAACGAAGGCTTTTTGACCCCGAAACGACGTCTTATGGCCTAAGGCAATAAGTGGGCATCGAGCGCCTCTGAGTGCCGATTCCGAATTGGGGTCTTATAAGTGATTCCGATAACCGAGCGAAAAGTTATGCCTGTTTGAGCGAAGCGATGTCCGTATGCGATTGCATCGGCAGCCTGCGACCGCGCTCCCGGAGAGGAATTTGGGCGCCGGACCGGAAATCTTCGAATGCGACCATTTACCGACCGGGTCGAAGTGCCGATTCTGAATTGGGGCCTCGCGGGCGGTTCAGAACCCCGGGCGAATAAATATCCACGTCCGACCGGAGGGTACGGCATTCGGTGTAGTACACACACTCTGGGGGTAATTTTGGCCCCGGAACGGAATTCCACGAAACCAGCGCCCTGTCGACCGTCTCGGAGTGCCGATTCCGAATTGGTGGTCACATAAGCGATTCCGATGCCCGTGCAGAAATTTATGCCCAATTCTTTCGCTGAAGGGGTGGGAATAAACCGGAGGGGGTGACTATATCGGTGATGTTCGGGCACCCATATCCACGACCTGGGGAGGAGATCTTGCATCGAGTTGAACACGACTTCCGATCACTGTGACTGGGCGGCTCCGCATGTGGGCTCCGCCAGGGATTCGTGTAATCGAGGGAGTCACTACTGCCAAAAAACCATGGAATAGGGGAGATCGTCGGCTAGAATCACAATTTCAGAGTGCGAAACGAAGGCTTTTCGACCCCGAAACGACGTCTTATGGCCTAAGGCAATAAGTGGGCGTCGAGCGCCTCTGAGTGCCGATTCCGAATTGGGGTCTTATAAGTGATTCCGATAACCGAGCGAAAAGTTATGCATGTTTGAGCGAAGCGATGTCCGTATGCGATTGCATCGGCAGCCTGCGACCGCGCTCCCGGAGAGGAATTTGGGCGCCGGACCGGAAATCTTCGAATGCGACCATTTACCGACCGGGTCGAAGTGCCGATTCTAAATTGGGGCCTCGCGGGCGGTTCAGACCCCCGGGCGAATAAATATCCACGTCCGACCGGACGGTACGGCATTCGGTGTAGTACACACGCTCTGGGGGGAATTTTTGCCCCGGAACGGAATTCCACGAAACCAGCACCCTGTCGTCCGTCTCGGAGTGCCCATTCCTAATTGTGGTCACATAAGCGATTCCGATGCCCGTGCGGAAAGTTATGCACAATTCTTTCGCTGAAGGGGTGGGAATAAACCGGAGGGGGTGACTATATCGGTGATGTTCGGGCACCCATATCCACGACTTGGGGAAGAGATCTCGTGTCGAGTTGAACACGACTTCCGATCGCTGTGACTGGGCGGCTCCGCGTGTGGGCTCCACTAGCGATTCGCGTAATCGAGGGAGTCGCTACTGCCAAAAAACCATGGAATAGGGGAGATCGTCGGCTTGAATAACAATTTCATAGTGCGAAACGAAGGATTTTCAACCACGAAACGATGTCCTATGGCTTGAGGCAATTAGTGAGTGCCGAGCGCCTCTGAGTGCCGATTCCGAATTGGGGTCATATAAGCGATTCTGATAACCGAGCGAAAAGTTATGCCTGTTTGAGCGAAGTAGCGTCCGCATGCGATCGCATCGGCAGTCGGCGACCACGCTCCCGGAGAGGAATTTGGGCTCCGGACTGGAAATCTCCGAATGCGACCATTTACCGGCCGGGTCGAAGTGCCGATTCTGAATTGGGGCCTCGCGGGCGGTTCCGACCCCCGGGCGAATAAATATCCACGTTCGACCGGAGGGTACGACAGTCGGTGTACTAGTACACACGCTCCAGGGGGAATTTTGGCCCCGGAACGGAATTCCACGAAACCAGCGCCCTGTCGACCGTCTCGGAGTGCCGATTCCGAATTCTGGTCACATAAGCGATTCTGATGCCCGTGCGGAAAGTTATGCCCAATTCTTTAGCTGAAGGGGTGGGAATAAACCGGAGGGGGGTGACTATATCGACGATGTTCGGGCACCCATATCCACGACCTGCGGAGGAGATCTCGCGTCGAGTTGAACACGAATTCCGATCGCTGTGACTGGGCGGCTCCGCGTGTGGGCTCCGCCAGCAATTCACGTAATCGAGGGAGTCGCTACTGCCAAAAAACCATGGAATAGGGGAGATCGTCGGTTAGAATCGTAATTTTGGAGTGCGAAACGAAGGATTTTTGACCCTGAAACGGCGTCTTATGGCCTGAGGCAATATGCCGGCGTCGAGCGCCTCTGAGTGCCGATTCCGAATTGGGGTCTTATAAGCGATTCCGATAACCGAGCGAAAAGTTATGCCGGTTTGAGCGAAGCGGTGTCCGTATGCGATCGCATCGGCAGCCTGCGACCACGCTCCCGGAGAGGAATTTGGGCGCCGGACCGGAAATCTCCGAATGCGACCATTTACCAACCGGGTCGAAGTGCCGATTCTGAATTGGGGCCTCGCGGGCGATTCCGACCCCCGGGCGAATAAATATCCACGTCCGACCGGTGGGTACGGTAGTCGGTGTACTAGTATACACGCTCCGGGGGAATTTTGGCCCCGGAACAGAATTCCGCGAAACCATCGCCCTGTTGACCGTCTCGGGGTGCCGATTCCGAATTGTGGTCACATAAGCGATTCCTACGCCCGTGCGGAAAGTTATGCCCAATTCTTTCGCTGAAGGGGTGGGAATAAACCGGAGGGGGTGACTATATCGGCGATGTTCGGGCACCCATATCCACGACCTGGGGAGGAGATCTCACGTCGAGTTGAACACGACTTCCGATCGCTGTGACTGGGCGGCTCCGCGTGTGGGCTCCGCCAACGATTCGCGTAATCGAGGGAGTCGCTACTGTCAAAAAACCATGGAATAGGGGAGATCATCGGCTTGAATCACAATTTTGAAGTGCGAAACGAAGGATTTTCGACCCCAAAACGACGTCTTATGGCCTGAGGCAATAAGCGGGCGTCAAGTGCCTCTGAGTGCCGATTCCGAATTGGGGTCTGATAAGCGATTCTGATAACCGAGCGAAAAATTATGCATGTTTGAGCGAATCGGTGTCCGTATGCGATCGCATCGACAGCCTGCGACCACGCTCCCGGAGAGGAATTTGGGCGCCGGATCAGAAATCTCCAAATGCGACCATTTACTGACCGGGTCGAAGTGCCGATTCTGAATTGGGGCCTCGCGGGCGGTTCCGACCCCCGGGCGAATAAATATCCACGTCCGACCGGAGGGTACGATAGTCGGTGTACTAGTACACACGCTCCGGGGCGAATTTTGGCCCCGAAATGGAATTCCGTGAAACCAGCGCCCTGTCGACCGGCTCGGAGTGCCGATTCCGAATTGTGGTCACATAAGCGATTCCGATGCCCGTGCGGAAAGTTATGCCCAATTCTTTCGCTGAAGGGGTGGGAATAAACCAGAGTGGGTGAATATATCGGCGATGTTCGGGCACCCATATCCACGACCTGCGGAGGAGATCTCGCATCGAGTTGAACACGACTTCCGATCGCTGTGACTGGGCGGCTCCGCGTGGGGGATCCCCCAGCAATTCGCGTAATTGATGGAGTCGCTACTGCCAAAAAAGCATGGAATAGGGGAGATCGTCGGCTAGAATCGCAATTTCGCAGTGCGAAATGAAGGATTTTCGACCCCAAAATGACGTCTTATGGCCTGAGGCAATAAGTGGGCGTCGAGTGCCTCTGAGTGCCGATTCCGAATTGGGGTCTTATAAGCGATTCCGATAACCGAGCAAAAAGTTATGCCTGTTTGAGCGAAGCGGTGTCCGTATGCAGTCGCATCGGTAGCCTGCAACCGAGCTCCCGGAGAAGAGTTTGGGCGCCGGACCGGAAATCTCCGAATGCGACCATTTACCGACCGGGTCGAAGTGCCGATTCTGAATTGGGGACTCGCGGGTAGTTCCGACCCCCGGGTGAATAAATATCCACGTCCGACCGGAGGGTACGGCAGTCGATGTACAAGTACACACGCTCCGGGGGGAATTTTGGCCCCGAAATGAAATTCCGTGAAACCAGCGCCCTGTCGACCGTCTCGGAGTGCCGATTCCGAATTGTGGTCACATAAGCGATTCTGATGCCCGTGCGGAAAGTTATGCCCAATTCTTTCACTGAAGGGGTGGGCATAAACTGGAGGGGGTGACTATATCGGCGTTGTTCGGGCACCCATATCCACGACCTAGGGAGGAGATCTCACGTCGAGTTGAACACGACTTCGGATCGCTGTGACTGGGCGGCTCCGCGTGTGGCCTCCTCCAGCGATTCGCGTAATCGAGGGAGTCGCTACAGCCAAAAACCCATGGAATAAGGGAGATCGTCGGCTTGAATCACAATTTTGAAGTGCGAAACGAAGGATTTTCGACCCCAAAACGACGTCTTATGGCCTGAGGCAATAAGCGGGCGTCAAGTGCCTCTGAGTGCCGATTCCGAATTGGGGTCTGATAAGCGATTCTGATAACCGAGCGAAAAATTATGCATGTTTGAGCGAATCGGTGTCCGTATGCGATCGCATCGACAGCCTGCGACCACGCTCCCGGAGAGGAATTTGGGCGCCGGATCGGAAATCTCCAAATGCGACCATTTACTGACCGGGTCGAAGTGCCGATTCTGAATTGGGGCCTCGCGGGCGGTTCCGACCCCCGGGCGAATAAATATCCACGTCCGACCGGAGGGTACGACAGTCGGTGTACTAGTACACACGCTCCGGGGGGAATTTTGGCCCCGAAATGGAATTCCGTGAAACCAGCGCCCTGTCGACCGGCTCGGAGTGCCGATTCCGAATTGTGGTCACATAAGCGATTCCGATGCCCGTGCGGAAAGTTATGCCCAATTTTTTCGCTGAAGGGGTGGGAATAAACCGAAGGGGTGACTATATCGGCGATGTTCGGGCACCCATATCCACGACCTGGGGAGGAGATCTCACGTCGAGTTGAACATGACTTCCGATCGCTGTGATTGGGCGGCTCCGCGTGTGGGCTCCGCCAGTGATTCGCGTAATTGAGGGAGTCGCTACTGCCAAAAAACCATGGAATAGGGGATATCATCGGCTAGAATCGCAATTTTGGAGTGCGAAACGAAGGATTTTCGACCCTGAAATGACGTCTCATGGCCTGAGGCAACAAGTGGGCGTCAAGCGCCTCTGAGTGCCGATTCGTAATTGGGGTCTTATAAGTGATTCCGATAACCGAGCGAAAAGTTATGCCTGTTTGAGCGAAGCGGTGTCCGTATGCGATCGCATCAGCAGCCTGCGACCGCGCTCCCGGAGAGGAATTTTGGCGCCGGACCGGAAATCTCCGAATGCGACCATTTACCGACCGGGTCGAAGTGCCGATTCTGAATCGGGGCCTCGCGGCCGGGTCCGACCCCCGGGCGAATAAATATCCACGTCCGACTGGAGGGTACGGCAGTCGGTGTACTAGTACACACGCTCCGGGGGAAATTTTGGCCCCGAAATGGAATTCCGCAAAACCAGCGCCCTGTCGACCATCTCGGAGTGCCAATTCCAAATTGTGGTCACATAAGCGATTTCGATGCCCGTGCGGAAAGTTATGCCCAATTCTTTCGCTGAAGGGGTGGGAATAAACCGGAGGGGATGACTATATCGGCGATGTTCGTGCACCCATATCCACGACCTGGGTAGGAGATCTCGCGTCGAGTTGAACACGACTTCCGATCGCTGTGACTGGGCGGCTCCGCATGTGGGCTCCGCCAGCGATTCGCGTAATCGAGGGAGTCGCTACTGAAAAAAACCATGGAATAGGGGAGATCATCGGCTAGAATCGCAATTTCGGAGTGCGAAACGAAGGATTTTTGACCCCGAAACGACGTCTTATGGCCTGAGGCAACAAGGGGCCATCGAGCGCCTCTGAGTGCCGATTCCGAAATAAGGTCTTATAGGCAATTCCGTTAACCGAGCGAAAAGTTATGCCTATTTGAGCGAAGCGGTGTCCGTATGCGATCGCATCGGCAGCCTGCGACCATGCTCCCGGAGAGGAATTTGGGCGCCGGAGCGGAAATCTCCGAATGCGACCATTTACCCACCGGGTCGAAGTGCCGATTCTGAATTGGGGCCTCGCGGGCGGTTCCGACCCCCGGGCGAATAAATATCCACGTCCGACCGGAGGGTACGGCAGTCGGTGTACTAGTACACACGCTACCGGGGAAATTTTGGCCCCAGAACGGAATTTCGAGAAACCAGCGCCCTGTCAACCGTCTCGGAGTGCCGATTCCGAATTGTGGTCACAAAAGCGATTCCGATGCCCGTGCGGAAAGTTATGCCCAAATTTTTCGCTGAAGGGGTGGGAATAAACCAGAGGGGTGACTATATCGGCGATGTTCGAGCACCCATATCCACGACCTGGGGAGGAGATCTCACGTCGAGTTGAACACGACTTCCGATCGCTGTGATTGGGCGGCTCCGCGTGTGGGCTCCGCCAGTGATTCGCGTAATCGAGGGAGTCGCTACTGCCAAAAAACCATGGAATAGAAGAGATCGTCGGCTAGAATCGCAATTTTGGAGTGCGAAACGAAGGATTTTCGACCCCGAAATGACGTCTTATGGCCTGAGGCAACAAGTGGGCATCAAGCGCCTGTGAGTGCCGATTCCGAATTGGGGTCTTATAAGCGATTCCGATAACCGAGCGAAAAGTTATGCCTGTTTGGGAAAAGCGGTGTCCGTATGCGATCGCATCAGCAGCCTGCGACCGCGCTCCCGAAGAGGAATTTTGGCGCCGGACCGGAAATCTACGAATGCGACCATTTACCGACCGGGTCGAAGTGCCGATTCTGAATTGGGGCCTCGCGGGCGGTTCCGACCCCCAGGCGAATAAATATCCACGTCCGACTGGAGGGTACGGCAGTCGGTGTACTAGTACACACGCTCCGGGGGAAATTTTGGCCCCGAAATGGAATTCCGCGAAACCAGCGCTCTGTCGACCGTCTCGGAGTGCCAATTTCAAATTGTGGTCACATAAGCGATTCCGATGCCCGTGCGGAAAGTTATGCCCAATTCTCTCGCTGAAGGGGTGGGAATAAACCGGAGGGTAATCGCAATTTCAGAGTGCGAAACGAACGATTTTCGACCCCGAATTGATGTCTTAGGGCCTGAGGCTATAAGTGGGCGTCGAGCGCCTCTGAGTGCCGATTCCGAATTGGGGTCTTATAAGCGATTCCGATAACCGAGCGAAAAGTTATGCCTATTTGAGAGAAGCAGTGTCCGTATGCGATCGCATCGGCAACCTGCGACCGCGCTCCCGGAGAGGAATTTGGGCGCCGGACTGAAAATCTCCGAATGCGACCATTTACCGACCGGGTCGAAGTGCCGATTCTGAATTGGGGCCTCGCGGGCGGTTCCGACCCCCGGGCGAATAAATATCCACGTCCGACCGTAGGGTACGGCAGTCGGTGTACTATGGTTTTTCGAAATTCCGTTCCGGGGCCAAAATTTCCCCCGTTGCGTGTGTACTAGTACACCGATTGCCGTACCCTCCGGTCGGAATGGATATTTATTCGCCCGGGGGTCGAAACTGCCTGCGAGGCCCCAATTCAGAATCGGCACTTCGACCCAGTCGGTAAATGGTCGCATTCGGAGAATTCCGGTCCGGCGCCCAAATTCCTCTCTGGGAGCGCGGTCGCAGGCTGCCGATGCGATCGCATACGGACACCGCTTCGCTCAAATAGGCATAACTTTTCGCTCGGTTATCGAAATCGCTTATAAGACCCCAATTCGGAATCGGCACTCAGAGGCGCTCGACGCCCACATTTGCCTTAGGCCATAAGACGTCATTTTGGGGTCGAAAATCCTTCGTTTCGCACTCTAAAATTTCGGAAGTCGTGTTCAACTCGACGCGAGATCTCCTCCTCGGGTCGTGGATATGGGTGCCCGAACATCGCCGATATAGTCACCCCCT
The DNA here is from genome assembly GCA_014218235.1 of Colocasia esculenta. Taxonomy (NCBI): domain Eukaryota; kingdom Viridiplantae; phylum Streptophyta; class Magnoliopsida; order Alismatales; family Araceae; genus Colocasia; species Colocasia esculenta. The sequence goes on along the minus strand of JACBKR010001578.1, from coordinate 13,374 downwards.
CCGGTTTATTCCCACCCCTTCAGCGAAAGAATTGGGAATAACTTTCCGCACGGGCGTCAGAATCGCTTATGTGACCACAATTCGGAATCGGCACTCCGAGACGGTCGACAAGGCGCTGGTTTCGCGGAATTCCGTTCCAGGGCCAAAATTCCCCCCGGAGCCTGTGTACTAGTACACCGACTGCCGTACCCTCCGGTCGGACGTGGATATTTATTCGCCCGGGGGTCGGAACCGCCCGCGAGGCTCTAATTCAGAATCGGCACTTCGACCCGGTCAGTAAATGGTCGCATTCGGAGATTTCCGGTCCGGCGCCCAAATTCCTCTCCGGGAGCGCGGTAGCAGGCTGTCGATGCGATCGCATATGGAATAGTCACCCCCTCCGGTTTATTCCCACCCCTTCAGCGAAAGAATTGGGCATAACTTTCCGCACGGGCGTCGGAATCGCTTATGTGACCATAATTCGGAATCGGCACTCCGAGACGGTCGACAAGGCGCTGGTTTCGCGGAATTCCGTTCTGGGGCCAAAATTCCCCCCGGAGCGTGTGTAGTGTACACCGACTGCCGTACCCTCCGGTCGGTCGCGGATATTTATTCGCCCGGGGGTCGGAACCGCCCACGAGGCCCCAATTCAGAATCGGCACTTTGACCCGGTCGGTAAATGGTCGCATTCGGAGATTTCTGGTCCGGCGCCCAAATTCCTCTCCGGGAGCGCGGTCGCAGGCTGTCGATGCGATCGCATACGGACACCGCTTCGCTCAAACAGGCATAACTTTTCGCTTGGTTATCAGAATCGCTTATAAGACCCCAATTCGGAATCGGCACTCAGAGGCGCTCGACGCCACCTTATTGCCTCAGGCCATAAGACGCCGTTTCGGGGTCGAAAATCCTTCGTTTCTCACTCCGAAATTGCGATTCTAGCCGACGATCTCCCCTATTCCACAGTTTTTTGGCAGTAGCGACTCCCTCGATTACGCGAATCGCTGGCGGAGCCCACACGCGGAGCCGCCCAGTCACAGCGATCGGAAGTCGTGTTCAACTCGATGCGAGATCTCCTCCCTGGGTCGTGGATATGGGTGCCCGAACATCGCCGATATAGTCACCCCCTCCGGTTTATTCCCACCCCTTCAGCGAAAGGATTGGGCATAACTTTCAGCACGGGCGTCGGAATCGCTTATGTCACCACAATTCGGAATCGGCACTCCGAGACGGTCGACAAGGCGGTTGTTTCGCGGAATTCCGTTCCGGGGCCAAAATTCCCCCCGGAGCGTGTGTACTAGTACACCGACTGCCGTACCCTCCAGTCGGACGCGGATATTTATTCGCCCGGGGGTCGGAACCGCCCGCGAGGCCCCAATTCAGAATCGGCACTTCGACCCGGTCGGTAAATGGTCGCATTCGGAGATTTCCGGTCCGGCGCCCAAATTCCTCTCCAGAAGCGCGGTCGCAGGCTGTCGATGCGATCGCATACAGACACCGCTTCGCTCAAATAGGCATAACTTTTCTCTCGGTTATCAGAATCGCTTATAAGACCCCAATTCGGAATCGGCACTCAGAGGCGCTCGATGTCGCCTTATTGCCTCAGGCCATAAGACGCCGTTTCGGGGTCGAAAATCCTTCGTTTCACACTCCGAAATTGCAATTCTAGCCGACGATCTCCCCTATTCCACAGTTTTTTGGCAGTAGCGACTCCCTCGATTACGCGAATCGCTGGCGGAGCCCACACGCGGAGCCGCCCAGTCACAGCGATCGGAAGTCGTGTTCAACTCGACGCGAGATCTCCTCCTCGGGTCGTGGATATGGGTGCCCGAACATCGCCGATATAGTCACCCCCTCCGGTTTATTCCCACCCCTTCAGCGAAAGAATTGGGCATAACTTTCCGCACGGGCGTCGGAATCGCTTATGTGACCACAATTCGGAATCGGCACTCCGAGACGGTCGACAAGGTGCTGGTTTCGCGGAATTCCGTTCCGGGGCCAAAATTCCCCCCGGAGCGTGTGTACTAGTACACCGACTGCCGTACCCTCTGGTCGGACGCGGATATTTATTCGCCCGGGGGTCGGAACCGCCCGCGAGGCCCTAATTCAGAATCGGCACTTCGACCCGGTCGGTAAATGGTCGCATTCGGAGATTTCCGGTCCGGCGCCCAAATTCCTCTCCGGGAGCGCGGTCGTAGGCTGTCGATGCGATCGCATACGGATACCGCTTCGCTCAAACAGGCATAACTTTTCGCTCGGTTATCAGAATCGCTTATAAGACCCCAATTCGGAATCGGCACTCAGAGGCGCTCGATGCCGCCTTATTTCCTCAGGCCATAAGACGCCGTTTCGGGGTCGAAAATCCTTCGTTTCGCACTCCGAAATTGCGATTCTAGCCGACGATCTCCCCTATTCCACAGTTTTTTGGCAGTAGCGACTCCCTCGATTACGCGAATCGCTGGCGGAGCCCACACGCGGAGCCGCCCAGTCACAGCGATCGGAAGTCGTGTTCAACTCGACGCGAGATCTCCTCCTCGGGTCGTGGATATGGGTGCCCGAACATCGCCGATATAGTCACCCCCTCCGGTTTATTCCCACCCCTTCAGCGAAAGAATTGGGAATAACTTTCCGCACGGGTGTCGGAATCGCTTATGTGACCACAATTCGGAATCGGCACTCCGAGACGGTCGACAAGGCGCTGGTTTCGCGGAATTCCGTTCCGGGGCCAAAATTCCCCCCGGAGCATGTGTACTAGTACACCGACTGCCGTACCCTCCGGTCGGACGCGGATATTTATTCGCCCGGGGGTCGGAACCGCCCGCGAGGCCCTAATTCAGAATCGGCACTTCGACCCGGTCGGTAAATGGTCGCATTCGGAGATTTCCGGTCCGGCGCCCAAATTCCTCTCCGGGAGCGCGGTCGCAGGCTGTCGATGCGATCGCATACGGATACCACTTCGCTCAAACAGGCATAACTTTTCGCTCGGTTATCAGAATCGCTTATAAGACCCCAATTCGGAATCGGCACTCAGAGGCGCTCGATGCCGCCTTATTGCCTCAGGCCATAAGACGCCGTTTCGGGGTCGAAAATCCTTCGTTTCGCACTCTGAAATTGCGATTCTAGCCGACGATCTCCCCTATTCCACAGTTTTTTGGCAGTAGCGACTCCCTCGATTACGCGAATCGCTGGCGGAGCCCACACGCGGAGCCGCCCAGTCACAGCGATCGGAAGTCGTGTTCAACTCGACGCGAGATCTCCTCCCCGGGTCGTGGATATGGGTGCCCGAACATCGCCGATATAGTCACCCACTCCGGTTTATTCCCACCCCTTCAGCGAAAGAATTGGGCATAACTTTCCGCACGGGCGTCGGAATCGCTTATGTGACCACAATTCGGAATCGGCACTCTGAGACGGTCGATAAGGCGCTGGTTTCGTGGAATTCCGTTCCGGGGCCATAATTCCCCCCGGAGCGTGTGTACTAGTACACCGACTGCCGTACCCTCCGGTCGGACGTGGATATTTCTTCGCCCGGGGGTCGGAACCCCCCGCGAGGCCCCAATTCAGAATCGGCACTTCGACCCGGTCGGTAAATGGTCGCATTCGGAGATTTCCGGTTCGGCGCCCAAATTCCTCTCCGGCAGCGCGGTCGCAGGCTGCCGATGCGATCGCATACGGACACCGCTTCGCTCAAACAGACATAACTTTTCGCTCGGTTATCGGAATCGCTTATAAGACCCCATTTCGGAATCGGCACTCAGAGGCGCTCGACGCCGCCTTATTGCCTCAGGCCATAAGACGCCGTTTCGGGGTCGAAAATCCTTCGTTTCGCTCTCTGAAATTACGATTCTAGCCGACGATCTCCCCTATTCCATAGTTTTTTGGCAGTAGCGACTCCCTCGATTACGTGAATCGCTGGCGGAGCCCACACGCGAGCCGCCCAGTCACAGCGATTGGAAGTCGTGTTCAACTCGACGCGAGATCTCCTCCCCGGGTCGTGGATATGGGTGCCCGAACATCGCCGATATAGTCACCCCCCCTCCGTTTTTCCCACCCCTTCAGCGAAAGAATTGGGCATAACTTTCCGCACGGGCATCGGAATCGCTTATGTGACCACAATTCGGAATCGGCACTCCGAGACGGTCGACAAGGCGCTTGTTTCGCGGAATTCCGTTCTGGGGCCAAAATTCCCCCCGGAGCGTGTGTAGTGTACACCGACTGCCGTACCCTCCGGTCGGACGCGGATATTTATTCGCCCGGGGGTCAGAACCGCCCACGAGGCCCCAATTCAGAATCGGCACTTCGACCCGGTCGGTAAATGGTCGCATTCGGAGATTTCCGGTCCGGTGCCCAAATTCCTCTCCGGGAGCGCGGTCGCAGGCTGTCGATGCGATCGCATACGGACACCGCTTCGCTCAAACAGATAACGTTTCGCTCGGTTATCAGAATCGCTTATACCCCAATTCGGAATCGGCACTCAGAGGCGCTCGACGCCGCCTTATTGCCTCAGGCCATAAGACGCCGTTTCGGGGTCGAAAATCCTTCGTTTCGCACTCCGAAATTGCGATTCTAGCCGACGATCTCCCCAATTCCACAGTTTTTTGGCAGTAGCGACTCCCTCGATTACGCGAATCGCTGGCGGAGCCCACACGCGGAGCCGCCCAGTCACAGCGATCGGAAGTCGTGTTCAACTCGATGCGAGATCTCCTCCCCGGGTCGTGGATATGGGTGCCCGAACATCGCCGATATAGTCACCCCCTCCGGTTATTCCCACCCCTTCAGCGAAAGGATTGGCATAACTTTCCGCACGGGCGTCAGAATCGCTTATGTGACCACAACAGAATTGGCACTCCGAGAACGGTCGACAAGGCGGTGGTTTCGCGGAATTCCGTTCCGGGGCCAAAATTCCCCCCGGAGCGTGTGTACTAGTACACCGACTGCCGTACCCTCGGTCGGACGCGGATATTTATTCGCCCGGGGGTCGGAACCGCCCGCGAGGCCCCAATTCAGAATCGGCACTTCGACCCGGTCGGTAAATGCTCGCATTCGGAGATTCGGTCGGGCGCCCAAATTCCTCTCCGGTGAGCGCGGTCGCAGGCTGTCGATGCGATCGCATACGGACACCGCTTCGCTCAAATAGGCATAACTTTTCTCTCGGTTATCAGAATCGCTTATAAGACCCCAATTCGGAATCGGCACTCAGAGGCGCTCGACGCCGCCTTATTGCCCCAGGCAATAAGACGCCGTTTCGGGGTCGAAAATCCTTCGTTTCACACTCCGAAATTGCGATTCTAGCCGACGATCTCCCCTATTCCACAGTTTTTTGGCAGTAGCGACTCCCTCGATTACGCGAATCGCTGGCGGAGCCCACACGCGGAGCCGCCCAGTCACAGCGATCGGAAGTCGTGTTAAACTCGATGCGAGATCTCCTCCCCGGGTCGTGGATATGGGTGCCCGAACATCGCCGATATAGTCACCCCCCTCCAGTTTATTCCCACCCCTTCAGCGAAAGAATTGGGCATAACTTTCCGCACGGGCGTCGGAATCGCTTATGTGACCACAATTCGGAATCGGCACTCCGAGACGGTCGACAAGGCGCTGGTTTCGCGGAATTCCGTTCCGGGGCCAAAATTCCCCCCCGGAGCGTGTGTACTAGTACCCCGACTGCCGTACCCTTCGATCGGACGCGGATATTTATTCGCCCGGGGGTCGGAACCGCCCGCGAGGCCCCAATTCAGAATCGGCACTTCGACCCAGTCGGTAAATGGTCGCATTCGGAGATTTCCGGTCCGGCGCCCAAATTCCTCTCCGGGAGCACGGTCGCAGGCTGTCGATGCGATCGCATACGGACACCGCTTCGCTCAAACAGGCATAACTTTTCGCTCGGTTATCAGAATCGCTTATAAGACCCCAATTCGGAATCGGCACTCAGAGGCGCTCGACGTCGCCTTATTGCCTCAGGCCATAAGACGCCGTTTCGGGAACGAAAATCCTTCGTTTCGCACTCTGAAATTGCGATTCTAGCCGACGATCTCCCCTATTCCACAGTTTTTTGGCAATAGCGACTCCCTCGATTACGCGAATCGCTGGCGGAGCCCACACGCGGAGCCGCCCAGTCACAGCGATCGGAAGTCGTGTTCAACTCGATGCGGATCTCCTCCCCGGGTCGTGGATATGGGTGCCCGAACATCTCCGATATAGTCACCCCCTCCGGTTATTCCCCCCCCTTCAGCGAAAGAATTGGGCATAACTTTCCGCACGGGCGTCGAAATCGCTTATGTGACCACAATTCGGAATCGGCACTCCGAGACGGTCGACAAGGCGCTGGTTTCGCGAATTCCATTCCGGGGCCAAAATTCCCCCCGGAACGTGTGTACTAGTACACCGACTGCCGTACCCTCCGGTCGGACGCGGATATTTCTTCGCCCGGGGTCGGACCGCCCCGCGAGGCCCCAATTCAGAATCGGCACTGTCGACCCGGTCGGTAAATGGTCGCATTCGGAGATTTCCGTCCGGCGCCCAATTCCTCTCCGGGAGCGCGATCGCAGGCTGCTGATGCGATCGCATACGGACGCCGCTTCGCTCAAACAGCATAACTTTTCGTCGGTTATCGGAATCGCTTAAAGACCCCCAATTCGGAATCGGCACTCAGAGGCGCTCGACGTCGCCTTATTGCCTCAGCCATAAGACGCGTTTCGGGTCGAAAATCCTTCGTTTCGCACTCAAATTGCGATTCTAGCCGATGTCTCCCCCTATTCCACAGTTTTTTGGCAGTAGCAACTCCCTCGATTACGCGAATCGCTGGCGGAGTCCACACGCGGAGCCGCCCAGTCACAGCGATCGGAAGTCGTGTTCAACTCGATGCGAGATCTCCTCCCCGGGTCGTGGATATGGGTGCCCGCACATCGCCGATATAGTCACCCCCTCCGTTTTATTCCCACCCCTTCAGCGAAAGATTGGGCATAACTTTCCGCACGGGCGTCGAATCGCTTATGTGACCACAATTCGGAATCGGCACTCCGAGACGGTCGACAGGCGGTGGTTTCGCGAATTCCGTTCCGGGGCCAAAATTCCCCCCGGAGCGTGTGTACTAGTACACCGACTGCCGTACCCTCTGGTCGACCGCGATATTTCTTCGCCCGGGTTCGGAACCGCCCGCGAGGCCCCAATTCAGAATCGGCACTTCGACCCGTCGGTAAATGGTCGCATTCGGAGATTTCCAGTCCGGCGCCCAAATTCCTCTCCGGGAGCGCGATCGCAGGCTGCCGATGCGATCGCATACGACACCGCTTCGCTCAAACAGGCATAACTTTTCGTTCGGTATCGAATCGCTTATAAGACCCCAATTCGAATCGGCACTCAGAGGCGCTCGACGCGCGCCTTATTGCCTCAGGCCATAAGAACCTCAGGGTCGAAAATCCTTCGTTTCGCACTCCGAAATTGCGATTCTAGCCGACGATCTCCCCTATTCCACAGTTTTTTGGCAGTAGCGACTCCTCTATTACGCGAATCGCTGGCGGAGCCCCCACACGCGGAGCCGCCCATTCACAGCGATCGGAAGTCGTGTTCAACTCGACGCGAGATCTCCTCCCCGGGTCGTGGATATGTACCCCGAACATCGCCGATATAGTCACCCCCTCCGTTTTATTCCCATTCCTTCAGCGAAAGAATTGGGCATAACTTTCCGCACGGGCGTCGAATCGCTTATGTGACCACAATTCGGAATCGGCACTCCGAGACGGTCGACAAGGCGCTGGTTTCGCGGAATTCCGTTCCGGGGCCAAAATTCCCCCCGAGCGTGTGTACTAGTACACCGACTCCGTACCCTCCGGTCGGACGCGGATATTCTTCTTCGCCCGGGGGTCGGAACCCCGCCCGCGGGAGCCCCAATTCAGAATCGGCACTTCGACCCGGTCGGTAAATGGTCGCATTCGGAGATTTCCGGTCCGGCGCCCAAATTCCTCTCCGAATGCGCGGTCGCAGGCTGTCGATGCGATCGCATACGGACACCGCTTCGCTCAAATAGGCATAACTTTTCTCTCGATTATCAGAATCGCTTATAAGACCCCAATTCGGAATCGGCACTCAGAGGCGCTCGACGCCGCCTTATTGCCTCAGGCCATAAGACGCCATTTCGGGCTCGAAAATCCTTCATTTCACACTCCGAATTGCGATTCTAGCCGACGATCTCCCCTATTCCACCAGTTTTTGGCATTAGCGACTCCCTCGATTACGCGAATCGCTGGCGGAGCCCACACGCGGAGCCGCCCAGTCACAGCGATCGGAAGTCGTGTTCAACTCGTGCGAGATCTCCTCCCCGGTCGTGATATGGTGCCCGAACATCGCCGATATAGTCACCCCCTCCGGTTTATTCCCACCCCTTCAGCGAAAGAATTGGGCATAACTTTCCGCACGGCGTCGGAATCGCTTATGTGACCACAATTCGGAATCGGCACTCCGAGACGGTCGACAAGCGCTGTTTTGCGGAATTCCGTTCCGGGGCCAAAATTCCCCGGAGCATGTGTACTAGTACAACCGACTGCAATACCCTCCGGTCGGACCGGATATTTCTTCGCCCGGGGTCGGAACCGCCCGCGAGGCCCCAATTCAGAATCGGCACTTCGACCCGGTCGGTAAATGGTCGCATTCGGAGATTGCCGGTCCGGCGCCCAAATTCCTCTCCGGGAGCGCGATCGCAGGCTGCCGATGCGATGCATACGGACAACGACCGCTCGCTCAAACGGCATAACATTTTTGTTCGGTTATCGAATCGCTTATAAGACCCTAATTCGGAATCGGCACTCAGAGGCGCTCGACGCCGCCTTATTGCCTCAGGCCATATGACGCCTAGGGTCGAAAATCCTTCGTTTCGCACTCCGAAATTGCGATTCTAGCCGACGACTCTCCCCTTTTCCACAGTTTTTTGGCAGTAGCGACTCCCTCGATTACGCGAATCGCTGGCGGAGCCCACACGCGGAGCCGCCCAGTCACAGCGATCGGAAGTCGTGTTCAACTCGATGCGAGATCTCCTCCCCGGGTTGTGGATATGGGTGCCCGAACATCGCCGATATAGTCACCCCCTCCGGTTTATTCCCACCCCTTCAGCGAAAGAATTGGGCATAACTTTCCGCACGGGCGTCGGAATCGCTTAAGTGACCACAATTCGGAATCGGCACTCCGAGACGGTCGACAAGGCGCTGGTTTCGCAGAATTCCATTCCGGGGCCAAAATTCCCCCCGGAACGTGTGTACTAGTACACCGACTGCCGTACCCTCCGGTCGGACGCGGATATTTCTTCGCCCGGGGGTCGGAACCGCCCGCGAGGCCCCAATTCAGAATCGGCACTTCGACCCGGTCGGTAAATGTTCGCATTCGGAGATTTCCGTCCGGCGGCCAAATCCTCTCCGGGAGCGCGATCGCAGGCTGCTGATGCGATCGCATACGACGCCGCTTCGCTCAAACAGGCATAACTTTTCGTTCGGTTATCGGAATCGCTTATAAGACCCCAATTCGGAATCGGCACTCAGAGGCGCTCGACGTCGCCTTATTGCCTCAGGCCATAAGACGCCGTTTCGGGGTCGAAAATCCTTCGTTTCGCACTCCGAAATTGCGATTCTAGCCGACGATCTCCCCTATTCCACAGTTTTTTGGCAGTAGCAACTCCCTCGATTACGCGAATCGCTGGCGGAGTCCACACGCGGAGCCGCCCAGTCACAGCGATCGGAAGTCGTGTTCAACTCGATGCGAGATCTCCTCCCTGGGTCGTGGATATGGGTGCCCGAACATCGCCGATATAGTCACCCCCTCCGTTTTATTCCCACCCCTTCAGCGAAAGGATTGGGCATAACTTTCCGCACGGGCGTCGGAATCGCTTATGTGACCACAATTCGGAATCGGCACTCCGAGACGGTCGACAAGGCGGTGGTTTCGTGGAATTCCGTTCCGGGGCCAAAATTCCCCCCGGAGCGTGTGTACTAGTACACCGACTGCCGTACCCTCCGGTCGGACGCGGATATTTATTCGCCCGGGGGTCGGAACCGCCCGCGAGGCCCCAATTCAGAATCGGCACTTCGACCCGGTCGGTAAATGGTCGCATTCGGAGATTTCCGGTCCGGCGCCCAAATTCCTCTCCGATGCGCGGTCGCAGGCTGTCGATGCGATCGCATACGGACACACCGCTTCGCTCAAATAGGCAAACTTTTCTCGTCGTTATCAAATCGCTTATAAGACCCCAATTCGGAATCGCACTCAGAGGCGCTCGACGCCGCCTTATTGCCTCAGGCATAAGACGCCATTTCGGGCTCGAAAATCCTTCGTTTCACACTCCGAAATTGCGATTCTAGCCGACGATCTCCCCTATTCCACAGTTTTTTGGCAGTAGCGACTCCCTCGATACGCGAATCGCTGGCGGAGCCCACACGCGGAGCCGCCCAGTCACAGCGATCGGAAGTCGTGTTCAACCGATGCGAGATCTCCTCCCGGGTCGTGGATATGGTGCCCGAACATCGCCGATATAGTCACCCCCTCCGTTTTATTCCCCCCCCTTCAGCGAAAGAATTGGGCATAACTTTCCGCACCGGGCGTCGGAATCGCTTTTGTGACCACAATTCGGAATCGGCACTCCGAGACGGTCGACAAGGCGCTGGTTTTGCGGAATTCTGTTCCGGGGCCAAAATTCCCCCCGGAGCATGTGTACTAGTACACCGACTGCAATACCCTCCGGTCGGACGCGGATATTTCTTCGCCCGGGGGTCGGAACCGCCCGCGAGGCCCCAATTCAGAATCGGCACTTCGACCCGGTCGGTAAATGGTCGCATTCGGAGATTTCCGGTCCGGCGCCCAAATTCCTCTCCGGGAGCGCGATCGCAGGCTGCCGATGCGATCGCATACGGACACCGCTTCGCTCAAACAGGCATAACATTTTGTTCGGTTATCGGAATCGCTTATAAGACCCTAATTCGGAATCGGCACTCAGAGGCGCTCGACGCCGCCTTATTGCCTCAGGCCATAAGACGCCTTAGGGTCGAAAATCCTTCGTTTCGCACTCCGAAATTGCGATTCTAGCCGACGATCTCCCCTATTCCACAGTTTTTTGGCAGTAGCGACTCCCTCGATTACGCAAATCACTGGCGGAGCCCACACGCGGAGCCTCCCAGTCACAGCGATCGGAAGTCGTGTTCAACTCGACGCGAGATCTCCTCCCCGGTCGTGGATATGGGTGCCCGAACATCGCCGATATCAGTCACCCCCTCCGGTTTATTCCCACCCCTTCAGCGAAAGAATTGGGCATAACTTTCCGCACGGCGTCGGAATCGCTTATGTGACCACAATTGGAATCGGCACTCCGAGACGGTCGACAAGGCGCTGGTTTCGCGGAATTCCGTTCCGGGGCCAAAATTCCCCCCAGAGCGTGTGTACTAGTACACCGACTGCCGTACCCTCCGTCGGACGCGGATTTTCTTCGCCCGGGGTCGGAACCAACCGCCCGCGAGGCCCCATTCAGAATCGCACTTCGACCCGTCGTAAATGGTCCGCATTCAGAGATTTCCGGTCCGGCGCCCAAATTCCTCTCCGGGAGCGCGATCGCAGGCTGCTGATGCGATCGCATACGGACACCGCTTCGCTCAAACGGCATAACTTTTCGTTCGGTTATCGGAATCGCTTATAAGACCCCAATTCGGAATCGGCACTCAGAGCTCGACGCCGCCTTATTGCCTCAGGCCATAAGACGCCTCAGGGTCGAAAATCCTTTGTTTCGCACTCCAAAATTGCGATTCTAACCGACGATCTCCCCTATTCCCAGTTTTTTTTGCAGTAGCGACTCCCTCGTTACGCGAATCGCTGGCGGAGCCCACACGCGGCCGCCCAGTCACAGCGATCGGAAGTCGTGTTCAACTCGACGCGAGATCTCCTCCCGGGTCGTGGATATGGGTGCCCGAACATCGCCGATATAGTCACCCCCTCCGGTTTATTCCCACCCCTTCAGCGAAAGAATTGGCATAACTTTCCGCACGGGCGTCGGAATCACTTATGTGACCACAATCGGAATCGGCACTCCGAGACGGTCGACAAGGCGCTGGTTTCGCGGATTCCGTTCCGGGGCCAAAATTCCCCCCGAGCGTGTGTACTAGTACACCGACTGCGGTACCCTCCGGTCGGACGCGGATATTTCTTCGCCCGGGGTCGGAACCGCCCGCGAGGCCCCAATTCGAATCGGCACTTCGACCCGGTCGTAAATGGTCGCATTCGGAGATTTCCGTCCGGCGCCCAAATTCCTCTCCGGAGCACGATCGCAGGCTGCTGATGCGATCGCATACGGACCCGCTTCGCTCAAACAGGCATACTTTTCGTTCGGTTATCGTAATCGCTTATAAGACCCCAATTCGGAATCGGCACTCAGAGGCGCTCGACGCCGCCTTATGCCTCAGGCCATAAGACTCCATTTCGGGGTCGAAAATCCTTCGTTTTGCACTCCGAAACGCGATTCTAGCCGACGATCTCCCCTATTCCACATTTTTTTGGCAGTAGCGACTCCCTCGATTACGCGAATCGCTGGCGGAGCCCACACGCGGAGCCGCCCGTCACAGCGATCGGAAGTCGTGTTCAACTCGACGCGAGATCTCCTCCCCGGTCATGGATATGGGTGCCCGAACATTGCCGATATAGTCACCCCCTCCGGTTTATTCCCACCCCTTCAGCGAAAGAATTGGGCATAACTTTCCGCACGGGCGTCGGAATCGCTTATGTGACCACAATTCGGAATCGGCACTCCGAGACGGTCGACAAGGCGCTGGTTTCGCGGAATTCCATTCCGGGGCCAAAATTCCCCCCGGAGTGTGTGTACTAGTACATCGACTGCAATACCCTCCGGTCGGACGCGGATATTTCTTCGCCCGGGGGTCGGAACCGCCCGCGAGGCCCCAATTCAGAATCGGCACTTCGACCCGGTCGGTAAATGGTCGCATTCGGAGATTTCCGGTCCGGCGCCCAAATTCCTCTCCGGGAGCGCGATCGCAGGCTGCTGATGCGATCGCATACGGACACCGCTTCGCTCAAACAGGCATAACTTTTCGTTCGGTTATCGGAATCGCTTATAAGACCCCAATTCGGAATCGGCACTCAGAGGCGCTCGACGCCGCCTTATTGCCTCAGGCCATAAGACACCTCAGGGTCGAAAATCCTTCGTTTCGCACTCCGAAATTGCGATTCTAACCGACGATCTCCCCTATTCCACAGTTTTTTTACAGTAGCGACTCCCTCGATTACGCGAATCGCTGGCGGAGCCCACACGCGGAGCCGCCCAGTCACAGCGATCGGAAGTCGTTTCAACTCGACGCGAGATCTCCTCCCCGGGTAGTGGATATGGGTGCCCGAACATCGTTGATATAGTCACCCCCTCCG